>JAQSNX010003776.1:0-55603 GCA_029532605.1 Oreochromis grahami | reverse complement strand
AACCCTTATTCTACCAAAATATCAAAGAGAAAACAAACCTTTTCAATCAATTAAGTTTAAGCATACAAGCAATTACTTATGCGTAAGTTTTACCATAGCTAAATTATCAAACACCCAGAAAATCATATATTTGCTCCGGGCCTGCAAACCTGGGTTAAGGAATAAAATCAGTTTAATCATCATATCAAATCGTTTTGAACTCCTGGCTCCACCCAGAGCCTGCATCCTCGAAACTTCCGAGAAACAAAACCTGTGTGTTAACGTCAACTTCACATTTCAAACTCAGTTCCTTCTGCACTTATGATCCAATCTGTGTTATACCAAACAAAACTTAAGACAGAACAGTTATCAGTCATGTGCTTCATACAAAATTTCCATATTTTTCATTTCATTTTGATTCTCTGTCTCGTGGTACTTCTTTTCATTTTTAATTTATCAGAGCTAACCAAAATGTGTTTTACTTTGCTCCTGTCTCCCTCCAATACCGGCTAGTATCACATACCCTTACTGATTTTGCTATTTTAATAATTTACTATTTTAAAGGAAAAAAACTTGGTCACTTGGACAAGTGTTTATTATTCTATAACTGCATTTTGAATGTAATTAATCTACCAATCCCGTATATAACTCCATAAAATTTAATTGACTTCTACAGTGGCCTGCTTTGGTTAATGGTAACATGAGTAACGTCAAAAAATTTTCTCCCCTTTAGCATTTGGCATTTTCCCAACAATATAATGTACTACCATAATCTAAACCCAGTCAATAAAACAATTTCCTTGAAGCAAACATCAGCAACCCAACATTAGCAGACGAAAGATTAAGTCTGCAGCTCCACACTCTCATGTGAAACTTCCCTCTTCCCCTCCTGTTCATGGCAAAGCAAAACAAAGCAAAGCAATCCACCCTTCTCTTCCCGACGTGGTGAATTGTTTGTCAACATTTACTCATCCTAACCTTGGTCCCGTCTTTGTCTCAGTGTGAAGTCAGTCAAAACTTCAGTCCACATCGTCAGTCCATCACAGTTCAGTCACACATTCACTCACATGCATTCACACAAGATATTTGCCGACAGCGGAGACTCCTGCGCAAATAATCAGATTCTCCACCCTCAGCAACATGAGCTCATTCATTTGTTTTATTTTGTTTTGTTTTTTGTTCTTAGAAAAAAAGAGTTGTTTATGCTCTTACAACCTGATCAGGTACCCACACATGGCCCATGTGTCCTCAGCCCATTATAATGGTAAATGGCCTGCATTTGTATAGCGCGTTTCTAGTCCATAGGACCCCAAAGCGCTTTACACTACATTCAGTCATTCACCCAGTCACACACACATTCACACACTGGCGATAGCAAGCTACATAGTAGCCACAGCTGCCCTGGGGCGCACTGACAGAGGCGAGGCTGCCGGACACAGGCGCCACCGGGCCCTCTGACCACCACCAGTAGGCAAACGTGGGGTTAGTATCTTGCCCAAGGATATTTGGCATGCAGCCAGGATGCAGCCTGGGATCGAACCACCGACCTTCTGATTAGTGGCTGACCTGCTCTGCCACCTGAGCTACAGCCACCCATCGAGCTACAGCCACCCATAATCTGGAAAAGGTCACCTTATATTTGTTCTCCCGAAAATTTTTACAGCGCTGTTAATTCAATCTTGCAGGCCTGCTTAGAACAAAAATGAGAAAAAGAGAGCTGATTATTAGCTCATCAAAACACAAAACATTGTCACCTGACAGGATTTCTCTAAGTGCACTGTTACAAAAATAATGGGCCCAGTTATAGACACATCCATGATTAGTAAAACTCCCTCTATTCAAATAAGAAAACAACCCAAACCTAACTGCTAGAATCAACCCATCCCTAAAACAGCAACCCCAAAAATCTTAATCACAGAAAAGTTTTGCTTACTAATCTGACAATATGTTGTGGGAATTATGTCTGTGAAGGTTCTCAGTCATCCAGGTCATCGTAGTCAAAGGAGTTTGCAAAGAAAAGCGTCTGGACTTCTTTGAGTTGCTTGAAGACGTTTCACCTCTCATCCGAGAAGCTTCTTCAGTTCTAAGGTCAAATGGCCGAGAGTCCCAGATTTAAACTCAGTGGGAGTATCCCCCCAAAGAGGGACAAAGGACCCCCTGGTGATCCTCTAATCACATGCGACAAGGTGTGAAAGCGGGTGTGGGACCTAATCAGCCAGGATTTCGGGTGAGCTCATTGTGAAACCTGGCCCCACCCTATCATGTGATTTCCTGAGGTCATATGGCCCAGGATGTGAGTGGGCGTTAAGGCGTCTGGGGAGGGAACTCAAAACTGGATTATAGATGGCAGACAGTTGGTGTGGTAAACCACCGCCTCTGTTCAAAGATGGTCGCTCACAGTGGACATAGATGGCCTCTTTCACTCCTCTTTCAAACCATCTGTCCTCTCTGTCCAATATGTGAACATTGACATCCTCGAAAGAGTGACCTTTATCCTTAAGATGCAGGTGGACTGCTGAGTCTTGTCCTGTGGAGGTGGCTCTTCTATGTTGTGCCATGCGCTTGTGAAGTGGCTGTTTGGTCTCTCCAATGTAGAGGTCCGGGCATTCCTCACTGCACTGTACAGCATACACCACGTTGTTAAGTCTGTGTTTTGGAGTTTTGTCTTTCGGGTGAACCAGTTTGTGTCTGAGTGTGTTGCTGGGTGTGTTGCTGTGTCTGAGTGTTTTTGGAGTAATTAGGACCCTACACCACTGGGCAGTAAGGCTGTCGATGTCCTCTCCGTGGTCGTCACAGATCACCTCCCACACAGTGGACTCAAAACAATCCTTAAGAGCCTCCTCGCTCTCCTCCGACCATCTCTGCACTGTGCGGGTGGCTGGTGGCTCCCTGCGCACTAAGGGCTCATACACAGGGACAAGGTGCACCAGGTTGTGATCAGATCTGCCCAGGGGAGGGAGAGGTGATGAACTGTATGCCTCTTCAGCATTGGCCAGGTCTCTCTTGGAAATGAGATTTTAAATCTCAATGAGATTTTTACCTGAATAAATAAATTGGCATACAGTAAGTCCAGTGTTTTATTGTCTCTGGTTGGGCAGGTCACATACTGGGTGAAGGTGGGCAGTGTGGAGTCCAGTGAGGCATGATTGAAGTCCCCTGATATTATGAGGAGGGCTCTCGGAGATTGCGTTTGCAGTCTGCTGACCACTGAGTGGAGAGTGTCACAGGCTGCATCCGCGTTGGCCGAGGGGGGGACATACGCTGTTATCGCGATAACATGCGAGAATTCCCGGGGCAGGTAGTACGGACGCATGCTAACGGCTAACAGCTCAATGTCTCTGCTGCAGAGTTGTTCTTTCACAGTGATGTGCCCGGGGTTACACCATCTGTCATTCACAAACACTGCCAGTCCCCCTCCTTTCCTCTTACCGCTGTCTCTCGTCCTGTCCGCTCGCATCAGCTGGAATCCCGGTAGTGTCACGGTCGTGTCCGGAGTTAGCGGTGTTAGCCACGACTCCGTTAGCATCATGATGCTACATTGCCGGTACTCCCTCTGTGACCAGGTTAGCGACGTTAGCTCATCCATCTTATTGGGCAAAGATCGTACATTTCCAATAATTACAGAAGGAAGAAATGGTCGATAACGTCTCCTTCTCGGGCGACGGCGCTCCTTCCCAGCACGACACCCCCGTCTTTTCCTCCTCAGCTCGCTGGGAATGTCGGGTCTGTCCGCCGGCAGTACAGCTGCGGGATGCAGGGCTAACAGCTGATCCTTACTGTAAACAAAGGATCCCTGCTCTGGGTCCCCAGACACCGGTGAAAAAAGTAGAAAAAAACTAAGAAAAACAACCAGAACTAGCACAAAACGGTAGAACATGGTTGCAGAGTCTAATTACTAATACGTTAGTTTTAGTAATTAGTTTAGTTAGATACCCTGACGCCGCAGGACTTTGCCCCGCGTCCGGAGCGAAGGGGGAGGTTCTCACCTCTGAACTTGTGTGCACTCCTAGGGGTCCCACCTCCGTCTTAGATTAATTTAAATAACTTTTAAAACATCACTGGGGACTCTAACACCCAGTTTACTGATGTCCAGGCCCAGCCTTCTGACCAAAAGGGACTCCAACCCTGAAACCAATGTCCAATTACCTACTCTCTAATCTCTTTTCACTTGGCTGAAAAGATTATATTCAACACATCAACTTTAAACTTCACCCCATCATTAACAACATAAGCTTTCATCAAATATTCCCAGACTTTACTTTACTTCACTTAAAATTACCATGGACATGTCACCCAAAATCTACTTAACAGATTTTATCATTTACTTTAATTTCACCACTCCTGAGCCAATTTAACGGTTAGATCTTCTACTCGGCGCACAGATAATTTAGAATTCATCCAATGTGCACAAATTTGCATTTTCTTTGAACAGGCTTGTGCCTAACTTTAAATCTTTTTAGACCAGTGTCCTGTCCGCCTCATATCAGATCCAACCTTAAGCGCTGAATTTGTCCTCTCAGCCGCAAAAGAGTCCCGGGTTTCGGCACCAAATATTAAATTTAGTTCTTTTCATTCTTTTGGTGACAAAGAAAGACTAGGCCCAGGGTGGTCAAAGCTCAAAAAATGATCTTTATTTTACATTTCCGGAAATGGAGAACTGCAGCACAAGCACGCATTCAAAGTTCTGAGAGCATTACAAGCTGCATGTGTGTATATATAGTTCTGCTACGTCACATATAGTTTCGATCAAAACAACTCCTTATATAGTACCAGTTCCTCTTTCTGTGTCTTACTTCCTGTGCAGCTCTCCACTAAACTTCCCCTTTCTAAAGTCTGTTGCCAGGGCGACCTGTCACCCTCTGACCTAGTTTACACCCAAAGTTGGCGCTCTCATTAAAATACATAAAACAATATAATCAGCAAATAAGCATTAAGAATATATATATTTAAATCCCAACAATCGTCAAAAAATAAAATTGGCTACTTGATTTCACCTATCGCTGGTTATTTTTAGAACATACCCGCGATAAACGAGGGACTGCTGTTTACAAATACTGAGAAATATAGAATTTGAATTGAATCATTTCTCTGTTTTTCTCTGAGGCGCGGGGGAAAAATATCGACAGGTCTATGAACAGCATCTACATATATATTCCGTAAATACCCAAGACATCTCAAGAAATGTAAATCGCCACTTGATTCATCCATTTGGTTGACTTGTTTTGGAAAAACCGGCAATAAACAAGGAGTGAATATCACACCGGAAACAAAGTGCCCTACAGGAGTTTCCCCACCGGACGTAGCATATGATAAGGTGCACAGATTCTATTGCCTTTACCTCTTTCATCCCATCATTGATTACGAGTTGCAGCGAGTGGGCAAAGCAAGAAAGACGTTCACTGGTTGACCACGGATCAGAATCTTCTGATCCTCCCACATTGTTTCATCATCGAGGTCACCACTGCTGTCACCTTCAGGGTGCTCTACTTCTGGCATCCTGACTTTAAAGGCTCGCCTCATATTGGATGCATTATTCGTCAGAATGTAGCTTGTTTTATGGCCAGTGCCATACTCCTCAACTATGTTGTCAAATGCTGAGGCGATTCGTTCGCCACAGTGCTTCCCTGTGAAATGCCTGCAGTCAAGCAAAAATGATTGTAAACTGTAAGAGTCCTTGTTCTTGCAGGCAACATGAGCGGTAACTCCCAGGAAAGACTGAAGCCTCCAGTCAGACCAGAGGTCTGTTGTTATTGCTACATTTGGCTGGATTTCCAGGGCTTTGATTATGTCACCCTTCACTTTAGTGACAAGGTGAGATATCAGCTTCTCTGTCAAGGTGGTGCTAGACACAGGAGTGTATTTGCTATCCAGGACGTTCAGGAAGTGTCTAAAATGTGGATTCTCAACGATAGACAGGGGGAGAGAGCATCCAACTATAAGGTCCTGGAGGATGGACTGGGTGATAGCCTGTTGCCTGGGTGGATTTGGGGAAAATAAGTGGATGCTTGGAGCAAACAATGATATTTGAGGCTGTGTGGGATTGACCGCTATCACTGATGTTGCAGATCCTGCTTTGTACTCAAAGTACCTACAAAACAGGGAAATAGGAATCTCTAAGACATCTGTTTCTATTCAACCACAACAAACTACTGTATCTTACAAGCACAGTAATTTTAAACCTATCAATGAGGGCAGGTCTTTGCATACAAAATAACCTAATCCAATCCAGTGTGACACATTTATAGATCATTAGGCACAACTAGTAATAATGAAAATACTGGAGTGTTCAGGGTTGCAAGACCTTAAATAAAAAGAACAGAAAAACAGTTGAATGGAATCTACAAAAGATAAAATGTCTGTATTAACTTTGCATATTGCATTAAGTCTCCTCATGCCAGTCAGCTATCAGACACAGCTGTATTGACAAGAAATGAACTACTCAGTAAAGTCTGAAGTTACACAAATACAAAATAACTGAGAATGCCGCTGTTAGCCTATGTTATAGGGACACTCTTGAAATGCCCGTGCTTCCTTACGAGTCAGCAACCACATAAATATGCCCATTAAAGTTGATAACAAACCACACCATACCAGCCCTTAAAGTGCTCACTGAAACGGTTTCGATATATTTCTGCTCAATGAATTCGTCAAAATACCTAAAGTTAGTGAAAACTGTTTAAGTAGCTGATAGCCACTGCTAGAGCTAGCTACCTGTACTTAGCATGTCATGTTAGTTACAATCTTTACAAGAAAAGTTAAGTCTGCAGAGACAGTTGCAAAAAATCTGTCCCTAAATAGTTTATATCGCGCAAAGAACACATTATACATACAATATTACATAAACATGACCTGGTCATCTGAGGTTGGAAAAATAAGTAGAAGAGTTTGAAGATGGATAGATGGCTACTGGCTAGCTTACCTTTGAGGGTGTTTGCGCTCCAGGTGCCTGGTGAAGGTTGAGGTAGTCCCGGCTGTCTCGGTCAAGGAGACTTTGCAAAATCTGCATTTTGCCGAATGCTTCTTTTTTGCATTTACCGAAAACTCTTTGTGTTCTGTGAACGCAAACTTTATGACAGACAAAACCTGGCTTAGTGCTCAATCTAACAGGTTGCATTTTGTTGTGTTTGAAGGGCGTGAAAGGCGAAATAATAATATGCCACAATATGGAGGGATTTGAGCATAGCTGAGCCACTGTGTGCCACTGTGTGAGAGCTGAGCAGTGAAAGAAAATTAAGTGAGGAGCCGGCTCTCACTCAATGGGAGTCGACTCATCTGATTCATTACAAAGCACTCTCTAAGCACGGCTCTTAGAGCTGATGCTTTTGCGCATGACACATTATCGAATGTTACGTTGTGTGTCATGGATACTGTTGACTCCAAATCTCCTGACCACTATGTTTATCTGAGACAGCGAGACCAAGACAAGACCGAGGGATCCGAGACCAAGACAAGACCAAGACCAAAGTCCGTCGAGACCAAGATAAGACCAAGACCAAAGACCGGTCTCGAGATATCCAACTCTACAAGACACACCCAGAATGCCTAACTGAAGGCCGGACAATCCTGATCCCCAAGGACCCCAGAAGGGACCAGTCCCGTACAACTACCGGCCAATAACCTGCCTCAGTACCAGAAGCCCCTGTCAGCCATCATAGCAGCTAAGATGAATAGGCACATGGGTCAATACATGGGCAGGGCACAGAAAGGAATTTGCAGGAATACCAGAGGAGCAAAACACCAGCTGCTGGTAGACAGAGCAGTCGCCCGAGACTGGATGACCAGACTGACCAGCCTGTGCACTGCCTGGCTTGATCACAAGAAGGCCTATAACTTGGTGCCCCACAGGTGGATCCTGGAATGCCTAAAATTGTACAAGATCAACAGGACCCTAAAAGACTTCATCAGGAATTCAATGGGGATGTGGCGAACAACATGCGGGATGATATAAAGCTGTATGCCAAGAGTGCATGGGACATCGATTTACTGATCCACACCACCAGGATATACAGCAGTGACATAGGAATGTCATTCGGCCTGGAGAAATGTAGTGGGATGTAACGAAGAGAGGGAAGGTAGTCAGAACTGAGCGGATCGCACTTCCAGAAGGCAAAATTGCAGACATTGAGGGCAATAATAAGTACCTGGGAATCCCACAGGCAAATGGAAACCATGAAGGTGCTGCTAGGAAAGCTGCAATCACCAAATACCTGCAGAGGGTCATGCAAGTCCTGAGGAGTCAGCTGAATGGTAAGAACAAGATCTATCCCCCCTATCAGATACAAAGATCAGATACCTAGCTGGGATAATAAGCTGGCAAAAGGAGGAGATAGAAGCCACTGACCTCAAGACAAATCCAGCACCCTGAGAGTGTACGCTAAGCGAAATGATGGAGGCCGGGGACCTGTGAGTGTTAGTGCCACAGTCCAGGATGAGACAATGAACATCCATGAGTACATCGGGAAGATGGCCACAACTGACCGTGAGCTTAGAGAATACCTCAGGCAGCAGGAACCCGAGAAAGAAGAAGAGCAAGGAGAAGAACCAATCATGGAAGGACAGGCCCCTGCACGGTATGTACCACCCGCAGATAGAAGAGGTGGCTGACATCCAGAAATCCTGCCAGTGGCTGGACAAAGCTGGATTAAAAGGCAGCACAGAGGCACTAATCATGGCAGCACAGGAACAAGCTTTGAGCACAAGATCCATAGAGGCTGGGGTCTATCACACCAGGCAAGACCCCAGGTGCAGGCTTTGCAAAGATGCCCCTGAGACAATCCAGCACATAACAGCAGAGTGGAAGATGCTAGCAGGCAGGGCATACATGGAACACCATAACCAAGTGGCCGGCATAGTGTACAGGAACATCTGTGCCGAGTATGGACTGGAAGTCCTGAGGTCAAACTGGGAGATGCCCCCAGGATGGTGTAGAGTGACTGAGCCAAGATCCTGTTTTGTCACTCATCCAAGTGACTTCTTCAGTCTTGCAGTCAGCTGAGACTGAACAAGTCACATGGATGAGTGGCAAAACGTTTCTCCCACTGAAAAACACTACATCAGTTATCAGTTGATATTTGACTTATGTCCACCAAGGTCTTCAAAGTCAGCTACATATTTATCAGTCTAAAGTTGAAACAAAGCTTAATTTAGATATAATTTAGAAACTATCATTCTTACAAGTGTGGCGTGTATTGTCAAGAAAAAAAAGGTGAAACAATAAAAGTCTGGGCTTTGTAAATACACCCTGGAGCGTGAGTTGCCTTGGCAGAGGTTTGTGCTCTTTGGGTGCTTCTTGTTACCTTTTTGTCTTTGTTTTAGTCTATTTATGTGTTTGCATTCATGTAATGTTGTCTATTTCAAAGTTTAGATGACTAATAGTGATTAATCATGACAAAATAAAAAGGTTATTGTTGTGTTAATTTCAGAGTAATGGATATAGGTAGCCATGTTACCATTTATTATTAACATCAGATGTATTTGAGAATGTTAGCAAGATGCAGTTTGCCATGATGACAAGAACAAAAGAGTTTTTCGATGTTCAGTTAATTCCTTTGGTTAAGCTCAGAATTGTTATATTACAGTATGACAAAAAGTAGATAAGAGAATTGTTGGCTTCACAAAAAGTGACCAGAGACTGCCATTGGACTACAAACTGCATTTTATTGTATCTATTGTATGATGCTGTTCTGAACTCCATTTTAAGCAGACTCATGGAAATGAGTAGTATCTCAGGTAACAATTGCAAGGAGGATTGTTTATTAAGATAAGGAGATCAAATATCAAGTAATAAAAAACTGGACCTGTACAAGGGCCACTAATAACCCTGACTATCCATCCATTTGCTGTGGAGCTGTTCATCTATTTTGATTAACAAGCAGTGTAAATAGATTAAATATTGCTGTTTGTGTCTCAGACTGTGCTTTTCTTCTCGTTCAGGCTGTGGGTCTGGGCCTGCACTATGTCAAACTGGGAGGTCTAAGTGGGGCTGAGAGGATGACTAAATACAACCGGCTGATTTCTATAGAAGAAGAACTGGCCCAACAGGGAATCCTTGGTAGGTTTTTTTTTTTTTTTTTTTTTTTTAAATCACCCTTCCTTGTGATTTTTTTTTTTTTTTTTTTTTTTTTTTTGGCTGGACAGAGAAACAAGGCCAGACAAAACCAGAGAGAGAGAATGGTAGTAGTAGTGTCTGTGTTTGGGAATACGTCTCTCTCTCACTGCTGGATATGAAAGGACACGGTGTGTGTGTGTGTGTATGAGTGGAAGAGTGAAAACCCCCTACCTTGGATCTGTTAATTGGCCACCTAATTACACACAAGGACAAATACTTTCCCATCCATCATTTCAGAAAAAGCAGGCAGGGGCAGTAGAGGGTTAATGAGAGATGAGTACATGTCTGTGTAATCAGCTGCCATAAGCCGGCATTATTCAGCATGTTTATCTGTGTTTAATGTTTGTGTTCATTCTACACAAAATGAAAGGGTTAACGTTCCTCAGCTGCAGCAGTACAAATGCTATTTCCATCCAGTTGTCGTAGGTGTCTACGCTCCAGCTTTTGTACATTCACTTTATTTAATTTTGTCTCATCCAGTCTTTAAGGAGAAGCACCCTCCTCCACTGTTCCCTGACAGCCCACATACGCATTCAGGCACCACAGAGGGAGCAAGGTCTGGATTGGAGGAACACAGCTCACGTCTGATTCAGACAGATTTTTGAAGGTGTCTTCATGATAATACATTTATCTTTCACAATTCAGTTTTGCAATTAACACCATCTGTAATAATCTGCTGAGGTGATTATAACCGTTGTGGATCGATCCTGGGTCACCAGTGTGTCAACACCATTCTGCTACGTTTACAGCTCTGAGAAAAGTGTCTCTAACAGTTTGAAATATGAGTTCTTATCAAATATATTAACATTTTGAGTTTCAGACTGGGAGGAAATCACACACAGTGCTATGTACAATGTTGTCATTTTAATTTGAAATAAAAACCAGAACGATTTTAAGAGACTGACGTTCATGTCAGTTCAAGTCCCCAAATAAGTTCCACATGGAAGATTTGCTTTTATATCTTTACTAAATCTGCTGGATGGTGTTTGAAGGAAACGTTTGTATTTTTACTCCTCAGCAGTAAAAGAATGATGGTGTGTTGTCATCAGTGTCAGGTTTATGTACTAAAAATCTCAGACAGGTTTGTGTCTCAGTGACCTCAAGGTCAGAGGTCAAGTTTTCTGAAAATCTTCTGAATGGGATGAAATTAGATTTTGATTCAGTGTCAGTGTGTATTCAGTGTTTGCATTTATCAGCAAATAAATGAGAAAATGATCACGCGTGGCCCAGAAGCATGTTTTCCTGCTGTCTTCCATTTCTGCAGGTTTGTATGTGCATCGATCCAGAATATCTTCCAGGCAGTAAAAGATTTAACTGAAAATCGAATTAATGGAATTAATTTCACAGCTCTGAAAAGAGGTTCATTTATCGCAGTCTTAATTTTAAAGAACTAAAAGACGAGACCACAGTGAAACATTTTAATGTCACAGCTGACGGTGACACATTTTGTTAGCAATCTGATTTAAGAGTGTGACAGTTGTTGAGTCATCGTGTTTGCTGTGCCTGTGGAAGCTTTAAAAGAGCTGGGTAAAGAAAAGGCTGATAAACAGACATCTACAAGTACAGAGTGCTGACGGCGTTATCAAACACTGCCTGCCCCTTGTCAGCATGGGACATGAGCTTCAAAACTGGGCAGCACCTTTGTCGGCTCCGCTGATGGCTCCCATCCTGTGGAGGAAGTGACTGTGTCTGTGTGTAACAACAGAAGAGGAAAGACCCAGAGGTGCAGCTCCTGCAAAGGTGGAGGAGCTGTATGGACCAGACACATAAAGCTGCATCAATGTGTCTGTCACATCACTTTATCATTGAACATGGTACCGATCACCAGGGATTATAATTCATGCACAATTTATGGTGCCACACTCAGGGGTTAAAGTGGGCTATTGTTTGGTTTGGTTCACTCAGAGGTAGAAAAAGACAAAGACAGGACAGGTGAGGAAGAAGACAAGGAAAGGGATAAGCATTAATACTGACACCTGACTCTGGATCACTTTATCGGTGAAGCAAACCTTTAAAAGGTGAATCCTAAGATGAGTTTTGAAGACACTGCACTGTCGTCCCATTCATCTCTTGTACAGTACTACAGAGCTTTTGTGATTTAAAAGCAAAACACTAGTAACAAGAATTGGGAAAGAAAGTATGCATGCTCCTGATGTGGCTGTCCACTGGGATGGCCACATCTGTCTTTGGAAACCACCACTAACCACCACTGAATTCCCACAGGACCTCAGCTGTGTCGTTCTCAACAAGAATCAGAGGCTTCTACTCCACATGCAGCACAGATGTTCTTGTACACCATCCCAGCTTCTCATCTGCTGCTGTGTCCTGGATAGTTTCCGTACATTTTTATTTAAATAGCGCCGAATCACAATAACAGTTACCTCAAGGCGCTTTATGTTGTAAGGTAAAGACTGTACAATGACGCTTTTTCCCAAGAACAGAGCAAGACAGTGCTCCTTATACCTGGAACCAGTGTTGGTCAAGTTACTTGAAAATAGTAATTAGTAACTAATTACTGATTACATCTCCATTGCCGGCAATAAGTCGGACTCGTTTCCGGTGGGTGATGGACTCCGCCAGGGCTGCCCTTTGTCACCGGTTCTGTTCATAATTTTTATGGACAGGATTTCTAGGCGCAGCCAAGTGGCGGAGGGCTTTCACTTCAGTGGCCTCAGAATCTCATCTCTGCTTTTTGCGGATGATGTGGTTCTGTTGGCTTCATCGGGTGGGGGCCTCCAGCTCGCACTGGAACGGTTCGCAGCCGAGTGTGAAGCAGCGGGAATGAGGATCAGCACCTCCAAATCTGAGGCCATGGTTCTCAGCCGGAAAAGGGTGGAGTGCCCACTCCGGGTCGGGGATGAGTTCCTGCCCCAAGTGGAGGAGTTCAAGTATCTCGGGGTCTTGTTCGCGAGTGATGGGAGAAGGGAGCCGGAGATCGACAGACGGATTGGTGCTGCGGCTGCAGTGATGCGGACGCTGCACCGGTCCGTCGTGGTGAAGAGGGAGCTGAGTGTAAAAGCGAAGCTCTCAATTTACCGGTCGATCTACGTCCCGACCCTCACCTATGGCCACGAGCTGTGGGTAGTGACCGAAAGAACCAGATCGCGGATACAAGCGGCAGAAATGAGCTTCCTCCGAAGGGTGGCTGGCCTCTCCCTTAGAGATAGGGTGAGAAGTTCGGCCATCCGGGAGGGGCTCAGAGTAGAGCCGCTGCTCCTCCACATCGAAAGGAGCCAGTTGAGGTGGTTCGGGCATCTGACAAGGATGCCCCCTGGGCGCCTCCTGGGTGAGGTGTTCCGGGCATGTCCCACCGGGAGGAGGCCCCGGGGCAGACCCAGGACACGCTGGAGAGATTATATCTCTCGGCTGGCCTGGGAACGCCTTGGTGTTCCCCCGGATGAGCTGGAGGAGGTGGCTGGGGAGAGGGAGGTCTGGGCTTCTCTGCTTAGGCTGCTGCCCCCGCGACCCGGCCCGGATAAAACGGATGAGGATGGATGGATGGATGGATGGATCTCCAAGAAAGTAATCCCATTACTTTACTGATTGCTTATTTTCAATGGTAATTAGTTACTCTATTACTTAGTTACTTTTAAAAAACATGATACAAAACCTGAATGTGTAATAAAGCAACAGACCTTTCAGCCAATCATATAAATTGTAATCAAATGAAAAAGTCTCTTTTTTAAAAATTGTTTTATGAGTTTTAATCTTTTAATTTTATGCATCCAGCAAAAATTAAATTATATGCAACAGTCTCTGACTGGAAGAAATGTGTATAACATTTAAACCTATTTTCTGCATATTCCAGCATATAAAATCAAATAGTTTTTTGATAGATGCAAGTGAAACGGTAAAAAATAAAGACCCAGCAGTTCTTAAATCTATTGTCACCTGTTCAGCAGGAGTGGGGCGATAGTAATCCCTTACTTTACTCGTTACTTGAAAAAAGTAATCAAATTATGTGTTACTGCCCATCACTGCTTGGAACACATTACAACAGCACAACAGGACTGAAGGGTTTCAATCAAATTCTAAGGACAATGGAGCATCAGATGGCTGTTTCTTCTCTTAATCTTTTATTGTTACGTTTATTTTATTTTAATTGGTTATATGAATTGTAATGACTATAGTGTGTTTTAACTAGAGATGGCACGATACCACTTTTTTATGTCTGATAACGATATGAATCCGATATAGTGTGTGTTTTAATCAATAAAACTGTTTTTTTAATATCTTGCTGCATTTTGTATAAGTTCATACTCAAGTTTAAATAAACAACAACACTAAAGCTATTCTGTTATACCTGTATGTAAAAAATACACTGCACCCAAAGTATTTCATAGTTCAGCAAAACTGATCAATCTAATAAACTTAAACCTGCTCCATCCTCCCTATTCTGGTATTTTAAAGAGTACTTAGCAGAAATATTAAGCAACCTAACTAATAGGGTTGCAAACTCCCAGCAAAAGAAAATAGGGAACCACCCCCCACCCTCCACCTCATGATGCTTAATAGATGTAATCAACTTTAATTTGATGGAGTGTGAAAAAAAATGCACAGAAATAAATTATTTTTCAAGAATAATTAAATAGATTCAACATCTTTCTTCAACAGAACATCAGACTGCACAGATGGAACCTTCCCAAAGGAAAAAGTACTATAGCTTACTAGGGTATATTAGACTCAACAGTTACTATATACAGTAATGGACTTCTATACATTTTACATCAGATTAAAACTTTTGGTGTAAGATTCAGATAATTATTTATTAAAAGCGAGACATTTTAAATTAGAATAAGAAAGAAAAGTATGTCTTTGTGCCCCCTTTTCCCTGTTCATGCCCTATCGGCCCCCCTGGCTACACTTTGCTAGATCCGCCCCTGCACAGTTACCAGCCGTCAGCTACGTAGAAAAGGATCCTGGTGTAGAAAGTAATATTAAATACATTCTAACAACAGCTTATCAAGCTTAAACGTGCTGCTGTTGTTCAGCCGCTGGTTTCCTCTTTCTGGTGCAAAGTGGGCCAAAAACAAAGAAGAGAGACGGACTCACGACAGAAAAGCCGATCAGCTGATCATTGATCAGTTTCATGATTGAAGTAGCAGCAGGAGAGAGAGAGAGAGGCAGTCGCTCCATATATCGGTTGTTAAGCTTAACATGGGAACGCTTTACAAACATTCAGAGATGAACTTACACACTTGCTTTACTTCTCTCTGGGATAACTTCCTCGGAGATGAAATGCTGGTTTGGTAGCGAGGCTACAAATACACACAGCCGCTCTATCACGTGACGCATACTGCTCCGACGTGCTACGGTTATGAGCCGAGTTACGCCGTGTCACAAGTTTTGTGAGGTGCTTTTTTGACATTTAATGGATCGGATTACATTTTTTTATTTCTCTCCGATATCTGATCCAGTAATTTAGGTCAGTATCGGACCGATACGTAATATCGGATCGGTCCATCTCTAGTTTTAACATGCTGTAGTTTTGTATGGTTATTTAAAACAGGTCGCTCTTGAAAATGAGACCTTGTTTCTCATTGAGATTTACCTGTATAAATAAAAGTGAAATTAGAAAATAATAATAATACAGAGAAAACCCCAACAATCATATGACCCCCTATGAGCAAGCACTTTGGCAGGAAGGAAAGGAAAGGAAGGAAGGAAGGAAAAACTCCCTTTTAACAGGAAGAAACCTCCGGCAGAACCAGGAAAGAGCAGTCATTGGCTGCAACTGGTTGAGGGTGAGGAGAGGAAGACAGGTCAAAGACGAAGAGGGCCAGAGATCAATAACAACTAATGATTAAATGCAGAGTGGTGCACAAACACATAGTGAATGTGCAGACTGTGAGCCTTTGTATGCTTGGTGCTGGTGCCTGTTCTTATACTTCCATGATCTCTGGATCTCCTCAGTTGTGACTACCTTCCTTCCTTTTTTTTTTATCATCTCACTACATTTTCTTCAGTCTGAAGGACATTCTGATGTCTTTGGTATAGAGTGTGGCAACTGATCTATCATTGGCTTGGAAAAGAAAGTTAGCAGCCATCCAGGTCTTTATGTCTTTAAGACATTCCTGCAGTTTAACTAATTGGTCTGTGGAACACCATAATTGACCTTAGTGTGTGAAGAGGACTCTCCATTTACATGCAGAAATTGGAGTCTATTAGATAGATATGATACAAACCACTGCAGTGCAGTACCTGTAATACCTACAGCATGTTCTAATCGCTCTAATAGGATATTATGGTCAACAGTATCGAACGCTGCACTGAGGCCTAGCAGGACAAGCACAGAGATGAGTGCTCACTAAGTTCAGCTACAGCAGTGGACTCAGTGAAGTTGCTGCATTAGCTTATTAAGTGCTAGCTTATTAACTGTTAGCTAACGGTACCACTGAGTGAGAACTGCTTTGCTTGCAGATGCTCATGGGGTGCAGTTAGCTTCTTTAGCCAGTAGGTGTGAAACACATCAGGGCCTGGTGCTGTCCAACTCTTCATGCTTGAGACTCTTTATTGGATGTTTGACACTGTCATGGCTACTGGTTCCTGTTTAGGGAGGTTGCTGTGATCTGCTCTTAGCTTCACTAGTCACTTTTCTACTCTTCCAGTAGAAAAGTCTCCAGCCTCAGTGGAGCTCTGCCATCAGGACACGCTGCTGGACTCGCTGATGCTGACTGATGGACGGTGCCACAGAGAGTCCACCTTGGATGGTTCAGTGGAGAACATCTGGTTTATTCTTTTATGTTCTGTGTCTCTGGTATACCTCTTCTAGCAGTTAGCCAAGTCTGTAAGTCATGACAGCTTCTAAGGCCTCAGATGTGAACAGTTGTTGTGCCTCCTAGGGACTATTTTCTTCATCACACCTTTTTGTTGTTCTAACTTTCCTCTGTGCTGCCTCGATCTTTGGGTTTCAGTGATGGCCACAGTAGGGATTGTCTGTAATACTGCATTCAGTAGAATGAGTACAGGTTTCCAGCTAAGCCACAATATTCTTTATCAGTTCAGCTGCTCTTGCATTCAATGCTTTTAATATACCAGTTGTTCTTGGAGTGTGTGGATGAATATATATCCCTCCTAACCTGATGTTGGAACACTGAACTGCCTCACTATAGTCTTGCATGGTTCAGTTTAATTGGTTTTTCATGTATTTATATGTATTTATATTATTCAGGTGTCCTTGGAAACATGAGCAACACACTTTGCCCATCTGGGTTTAAGTACCTGGGACTCTCCACCATTTGGTTCTAGAAATTAAAAAGCTTCTCCAATGAGAAGTGAAACGTCTGCAAGAAACTTAAAGAAGTCCAGCTGCATTCTTTCCAACCTCCTTAGACTAAACAATCTGAAGGTTAACACTAACACTAATGTGTCTGGAATTGTACAAATGTTCTATAGTAAAAACAAATGTACAAATAACTAACAAAAGCAAGCATGTTTTAAATATCTGGGCAAAAGTAAAAAGAACTCACAATGGACTCGAATTAACCCTTTAAAGTCCAGTGTATTGTATGTGATACATGTGATTTTGAGACTTCTACATCATCGGCATGACTTTTCTTTATCCTCAAAAAATGATATAAATTGCATGACATATTTTTAATGACTAAATTACAAAAATATGGTGTATGTAGCAAATGTGATACAAATTAAAAATCATATATATGCAGATTGAAATTTGATATATTTTTGTATAAAGGTACAACAAACACTCCATTATCATAAAATTAAAGATTCCTGGCAGTTATTTCATGCTTCAGGTTTCAAAGGGTTAAATAAGGATGTTGTGACAAAGTGGATGAGCAGATGCAATGCTCTCCATTTGTCCCATATGTGTTGACCTTTATTTGCACATTATTCGGTTTCTATTTATTTGCTATGATTTGCTGTTTGTCAAGTAACATTGCTTCACTCACTATCCCGGGTTTGTTTGTGTAAGCATTCTGTTGCCGGTAAATCAAACATTCTCCAAATTTAGGCAAATACTCAGTTACATGTTTCTTTATATTTTATTGTGTTACAGATTAAGTCATTTGTTTATACTTACTTCAGGTGTGGGGAAATGCCCGCCTAGCATTTCCTCATTTTAAAGTCCCGATGATGTCACACATGACATCAGCAGGTCGAACCAAGTGGAGGGGTTTCTTTGTCCATAGAAATGCTTCCTTTTGTTTGTGTATAGGTCTGAAGGGATTTGTTGAATCTTTTCTTTTCGTTAATACCGCCATTTAGTTGTGTAAATGTGCTAGTTAGAAGTGCGAGGGGTTTTTGTGTCTTTTTTAATCATCTGTGTAGAGTTTTAGATCCCTCAGCTCAAGTGAGTGGTACTGGCTGGGCTAATTGAAGGGAAATTGATGGCCCTATTTAAAGCCAGTCTCTGCCAGACTCAGATGAGGGAGGAGAGGTGAGCTGTGTTGCATGCACTGTTTTGTTAATTGAGTTACTTTGGGGAGAAGTTTTGTTAAGTTACACATTAAATGGAGTTCGCTGTAAATAAATTGCTCACCTCTGGAAACCGGAAATGTCTGCGTAGTCTGCTTCCCTACCACCTTCCTTGACATTCGAGTCTGACTACTTCACAGATGTATTTTGCATTTAGTATTTAAATGACATGCATTTTAAACAAACATATTAAGAGTGTGAAAAGAAAGAAGAATGAAACGAAAAGAAGAAAGTTCTTCCTGTTGTGATTTGTTTGGCAGCTCCCACCCAGTGTTGCTGTAAATGTCAGCGAGTAGGGATGGGTATCGTTTAGGTTTTATCCGATACCAGTGCCAAACCGGTACTTTTGAAATGCTGCCGGTGCTTAAACGGTGCTCAAACCGGTGCTTAAAGAATGGAGAACACAAAATTGGTCCAAAAACCTCTCATGTTCAGCTGTTTTTTTTGTAAAAAGTTAATGTTAGCCTTTTCTGCAGCTATAGGGCATATATGGCATCACTCTTGGCTGGAAGCAGTGCTTAAACAATGGAAAAAACACAAACTTTGTCCAAAAACCTCTCATGTTTAACTGTTTTCCACTTTTTCTTTGGTCATTTTAGCCTTTTTGGCCAGGGTGAAGGGAGCATCTGCCATCAAACAAGAAGACAGCTGCATGTAGCTACGATGGTGTTTGCTAGTTCACCTTACATGCATTAATGTAATAACGTGGTTAGCCTACTCAACGTTAATTACACACGAACAACATGAAGCTACTCACGCAGAGGAGAACGGCTGCTGCTGCCATCATCATCCTCATCATTTCTGCTACGCTGACAGGGCTAGGGGCCAGGACTCTACTCTTCGGGTTCTTGGGGGATGTTGCTAACTCCGGGTCCGATAACAGGCACCACACCCGCAGTAGATGTGGACGGTGTGAGGTCTCGCAGCAAGCTATCAAACACGGCGCATTTCTCGGCTTTTAACAAAAACGCTATGTGTCGCCAGGTGTTTCATCAGATTTGAGGTGTTACCTCCTTTGACAGTATCACAGTATCAGCTTAAAGCACTTGTTGCAGGCTGCTGAGTTTGCATCTTTTGCTGTGAAGTACAGCCAGACTTTTGATCGCTTCGCCTTGGGCATTTTTAATCTGTAGCTCTGCTCTAAAAGAACGTACGTGCCTGGCCCCGCCTACTATCCTTGGAAACGTAAAATAATTGGCTAGAATTGGGTCAGGAAAAAAAAAGCACCGAAATAAAGCACCGAAATAAAGCACCGAAATGTGCGCTGCTTTTCGGTCTGGTTACTACCATTTATGTCAGCACCTGTGCCATCATGGCACCGGACACCGGTACCCATCTCTATCAGCGAGTAAAGGCAGCCTCTAATCAATGAAATGTGCAGACACAAACCGGGGCTGGACACACAGCAGCGCTCATCTGAAGCTCACCAGCAGGCAATTTTTGAAAATGCATGAAATGACGATCAAAATAGGTCAAATTAAGTGTTTTCCACACACACTAACAGGACCTCCCTAATTGCTGCTCCTTGAAGGAACAAAAACACTGAAACAACAAAACATTAGCTTGTTTCGGCGTGATGTTGAGGGAACACAGTGCTGAGAAGAGACCAAAGGAAGAAAAGGACATCGCATGGCTTGGGTAATTGCATGTTTTGCCTTAGTTTGCGATGTCGGCTCCGTCCATCAGTCGGAATCAGCGAGTCCAGCAGCTTGAGCTGAGGCAGAGGAAAGAAACCGAAGTGCTGATGTTGTTTCTGCTGAGGAAAAGAAGAGGGAGGCAGTGCATCCAAGGGACACCAGCGTCTCTCCACCTTTGAATGCAAAACTATATGTCGGCATTCAGCTGCGCCCAGACAGCCTCGACTAGAAGAACCTCTTTAGATACAGATATGAGGAGGTAGAGACATAAATCTCTTTTTTCATTTACTCTCGCTCAAGCAGGTCAACTGCACACTGACACTGACAACCTCCAACTAGATAATCCCACACATCCTCACGCTGCTTTGTCAGCTGTCTACACCAATGATTAGTTTGTCGAATCTGCTGAGAGACTGTTTCCTGTTCCTAACAACATGCTGGTAAATAAACTTAACCAGGACTTCCTCTGCAACATGTGCTTCAGCAGACTGATGAAAGAATGAAGGGAAGCCTTTGAAGCAGTGCTGCTGATGAACTTGGTTAGAACACAGACTTTGATCCACAATGACATTTCCTGTACACTGTGTCAGGGGCTGGAAATTGCACCTCAGTGTTAAATGAAGCCTAAAGCATTAATGAACAGCAGCACACAATAGGTGATGGACACCAGCCATAGTTCACAACTCTCATGTTTCACTCTCTCAGTGAAGAAAGTGTGTGGGAAATGTGGGCAGGTGTTGGGGAAAACAAAACACCGAAGCGGCTCGGCCATGTGGTCAAATCAATCCGTGCCTGGCCCTGCTGGAGATTTCAGACGCTGGTACAAAGCAGCCAGTGGGGAAAAGTTCAGCATTTCTGGACTCTGTGAAAAGGTCGATGGTTTCCGTCTTGTAAAAAAAATACAACAGTGTGCAGATTAAAAACACCACCATTGTTTCTGCAGCCAGTCAAAAACAATGGTGGCGTTGCAGAGGGGCTGCAGGTACAGCACAGCTGAGACTGAAACAAACACGTTAAAGCAAACCTCGTGTCCAACACATTCTATTCAGATACTTTGTAAAACATTTAATTAAATGAGTTGAGGAGAAAATAACTGCTGCGTGCCATCATAACATAACGGGAGCTGAGGACTAAGAACAGAGGCTGGTGGTACGACTCAGGCTCGTCCTGTGTTTCACGCTCTTTGGAGCCTCTCTGGCTGTGAAAACGCTACAAGCTTAAATAAACCATGTTTCCCACTGACAAATAAAAAAAATGGTACTTTGCTTTTTTAATAGCAAAACGTGTATTCAAATAAACCAGGATATAACACTAACTTATTTGTGGGTTTTTTAAAAAAAAGTGATCTTATACATGGTTTGTACAATAAGAGATCAAATAAAGTTTAAAGGGAAATCAGTGAATATTAATCCCAAGAGCATTAAATGGTAAATGGACTGATTCTTATATAGCGGAGTACTCAAAGCGCTGCATACAACATGCCTCATTCACCCATTCAAGCACTTCTATACACAAGTGCAAACTAACTTGCATTCACACAGTCACACTCCGATGAATGCATCGGAGGGCAACTTGGGGTTAGTATCTTGCCCAAGGATACTCGGCATGCAGACTGGGAAAGCCAAGGATCGAACCACCGACCTTCCGATCAGTAGCTGATCTGCTCTACCACCTGAGCCACAGCCACCCCATTAAAGAGCTGAAGACTCTAGTGAAGACCAAATGAAAAACACTGGAACACATTTTTATCTGATTGTAAAACACTTTCATTCAAACTGATCCCTAAATATGTTCAATAAGTTTGAACCTTAACTGTACGATGAGGTTGTTGATTGTTTTGTTTTTTTTAAATCCCCCACAAAAATGTAAACTGTAAGTAAACGATGGCTGTATCCACTGATATGACACTTTGGTTACTGTGAGGCTCACGCTGAGCATTTTCACTCCACCGTGTGAAACACTGAATGACTGAGAATCAGAGACACTGCAGACTGTGTAATCTGCTGTATCCTCCTTTATGACTGTAAGGAGGCCATAATTTACAAACTGGACATCAAACACACTCTTCAAATAATGTCAAATAAATTCCTGGAGTTGTGTTTTAAAGAAGTGAAGTGACCATAAGCTGATCTTAAGGGTCAACAAGTCGAGTGAGGGTGCACACAGAAAACAGGAGTTGTTCCCCCAAATAAAATATGTCTGAGTGAGTGAGGAGAACCATTGAAAACTAAATCTATCACTGTGATTGCTTACTGGGAGGCTACAAGTTTAACACTGGTCTACATGGGACAATTCAGAGAAAAGCAAAAGCTCGAGGCTGTGAGGCGACTGTAGTGTCACTGTGCATAACGATGAAGTGGTATTTTATAAAAGGAGCTGAATAAACTGCACCCAGGTGGTGTATGATACATGCCTTTATTTTACTGGAATCAAACAGTCCAGTGGGAATTACTGATGCAACAGGAACGTGTCTGACTTTGCCTCTGACGGTGAAACCCACCAGGAATCCATCTGACTGTATTCTCATTAATACAGTCAGAGGTTATTTTAAGTGTATACGAATGTAATAGAACAAAAGGCTGGGTAATAACACTCCATATTAGTCTTCAGTCACTCGCATCCTCTGTACACATGGATACTCAGGTGAGGCCTGAGCTCAGGTGGTATCTCACTGCGGGGAGAGACGAGGACGCTGACCTGCACACACACACACACACACACACACACACATAAACCAATCAGCAGTGTCTCCTTTGTCAGGCTACAGCAGATAAGGAGGACAGCGTGACCACACAGTGGGATCATTTAGATAAGAAACGAAGGATCGACTCTCTCATCATATAAAAAAAGATACCTGGAGTGCTACAGTGCTCATCAAATATAAGGTTTATGCAACAGTTAACAGTAATGTGCAAGTGCTTTATTAATGCTAAAAACGAATGATTAAAGTTAGCCATTCATTTTCAAAATACTGATAAGAAAGCAGTTTAATATTTCTTTTATTAAGATGCCAAATTACAGCTACAGTTTCTGAACAGAAAAATAGTTTTAGTGGTTGAATGTTAGTCTTGTGTAATCACAGCTACACTGGACATCTCAGAGAAGTTCAGCTGCACAGATGAATTCAGCTTGAAATTCCTCTCTACTGTTCACAATGGTACGGATTATGCATTAAAGTGCTTGGTGATATTCAATAAGTGTGGTCAAGTAGATTCAAAATGTTCCCAGGAAGAAACAGAAAGCTAAACTGGATGAAGCACCTGTTTTTAAGTAACAGTAGTGCTCTTGCTTTTGTCTGTAACGTTAAGGCAAAGATGAATGCTTCTTGATCAGAAGGTTTCCATGATGACTGCAGCTGAGTGAAGAAGTCTTACATAGCTGCTAAAAATCACAGGTGCCTGCAGGCATGCAGAAATGCCTCAGATCAGCCAGAGAGACTGTAGATGTATGTGTGGGGGGACAGTATGATGAACATGAAGGTGCACCACAGCATATCTGCATCACCAGTTTGTCCTTGTGGGAAACACTGGAGCGTCTCTGCACGCACACTCTGTTGACATGCTTGTCTTTTTCCTGACCTCTGTGAATTATATACTAGCCCACAGGTGTCAGTAGATTACCACCGATGGCTGACGAGATTGTGTTTGTCATAGCCTGACAAAGACTTTGTTAACATGTACCACACACTGACTCTCAGCCCTGTGACAGTGTGATAAAAAATATAGGTATGCTGAATTAAATCTGGTAACAATCAGACTGCCTGATTGATTTCTGGTCGACTGAGATAATCTGAGATGTTCTCGGAGGAGCCACACTTCAGTCTAGTGCTGGGCGATATGACGATATATATCGTGTGGACGATAGAAAAGTGTCTATCGTGCCATTTGTCTTCTATCGTTTCTAATCCTAATTTTATGAATTATTACATAAAATATATCACTAACCCTTTACAACCGGTCGGAGCAGGCACGCTCCGTTTTGCCTAACTATTTTTTAATCCCTGTAGAACTGGAACCACTTGAGGTAGCGCAATAATTTTTTTTTGCATATGAAACCGGAGGAGTTGTACTTACATCTTATGCCATTAGCTTGCCCGAGGTCACGGTTTCCTTCCACATATAGCTTTGCAAAAATTGCATAAAAAGCACTTCCAGCCACAAAAACATAATATTCCAGAAACACGTTTTGCCGATCCGATCAGCTGTTCATAACACTTCCTAAGTTGGAATAGACGTCAGCGCGAACTATCGCATGTCCGCCATTACCTGCCCGAAACCGGAAGTGACGCCATTGTCGCGGAAAATGTAGTTTTTTACCTTCAAAGCCTATGTTGGTGTTTTTAAAAGTCACGTTTGACTTTATGCTTTTCTGTATCATTTCTGGGATGCTCAGAAGTCAAATTACACTGTTGGAAGTAGTTTATTTTGATGCACATGCTGTGTTTTTGCAAATTTGCATTTATTTATTTTCATTTTTCCTGTAGTATATAAAAATTAGTGTATCTCAAAAATAAAACTATGAAGACACTCAAAATAAATTTCTCGTGGTTGGAAACTACTTTGTGCAACTTTTTTGTATTTACAGTTTTGAGGGATAAGCCCCTTACATTTCTCTAACTAGAAATATATGTAAAAAAACAAAACAAAAACGATTTTCAATTTTTTTTGTAGTTTATTGCACTTTTTTGCAATTTATGTACTTACTATGGACTTAATGCATACATACTATTAAAATTTGGGCTATGACGGCTGTATTGATGTATAGCAACTTGAAATGCTCCCACAAATGGCACTACAGCATGTAAAAATATAATATAAGCTCTGGCGGACTTGGTTCTATGGTAGGTCTTAAAGGGTTAAATAGCCTGTGCCAAATATATCAGTGTTGTCTTCTCACTATACATACTCTTAACTTTATGCAAGAGAAAATAAAGTATAAAAAAATGATATTTTTCGCAAAGAAACTCCGTCTTGTGGTTTGCGACATGGTGCTGCTTTACGTGCACCCAGATTTGCGACATGCTTTACGGTAACTCAAAACAAAGACTGCACCCTCTCCACTCGCTGTTTACAGAATGCATACTTCACAGATGACCACAGGTCAGGTGGTATATCGTGATATATATCGTTATCGTGATATAAAATAATTCATATCGTGATAAATATTTTTTCCATATCGCCCAGCACTACTTCAGTCTATTGTCCTCTTTTAGCTAACAAGGCTCTTGGTGATCTGCTCAAAACAAAACTGAGTGGAGAGACGAGATAAATGACTTATCAGTATCGATCACGTCCAGCATCCCACCTTTGTGTTAGGCGTCCAGCGCGTCCCGCCGCCTCAGCAGAATCCTCTGCAGCTCGTCGTCTCGGGTTGTTGTCGGAGACGCTGCCTTTGGTTGTTGTACAGTTCTGTTAAAATTCTCCTGGCCAGTTCAAACCAAACACAGTAATACAGATCAGGACAAAGAAAAGAAGCAGTTGCATTACAAACACGTATCTGCGTCTTGTTAACATTATCTGCAGTGGAAGTATAATTAGGATTTCTTCTAGTCTTCATGTTGTATTTTTAGCATGTAAGTAGCCTCTTTAAATGTGGCACTGGTACTCTAATCTCTGACTTTAGTGTATTTTCATGTTAAATTGTATTCTGAACACAACTTTGTATGACATGAAAAACAAACAAGTAATTTCAGATGTGAAAACACAGTGAAAGTTCAACTAGTAAAATATGGCTTGTGAGGACGTTTGATTGTTTTAAAGCCCCATTACCATGATTCCTTTAAGTTCCTGAATAGCAGAATTAGAGGGCAGCTTCTCCATCTGATAAAAGGAAAATAGGAGGAAAAAGATGGGTTTGGTAAATAAACAGCAGTCTGACACATTATACTTATTTTTCCTCATTCAGCACTTAGAGGCTAAACTGCACCTCTTACCACAAAGACGAGACACTGTAGGCAAGCACAAGGAAGTATGCTTTCTACAAGAAGCAAATATGTCAACACACAATCATTTTGAGTCACATCAATTTTCCCATCCTCATTATTTATAATTACCTTGTAGAGCAGGTCCTAATGCTATCTAATTTGGCTGAGCTGTTGAGGCGGAGGAACATGCAGACTAAAAGAAGTCTTCGCCATATGTCATGTTTTATCAAAACAACACGCTCTTAGATAATTCCCCACACTGATGGGTTTGAGAGCCCTGAACAATATATGCTCAATGTACAAAATCTCAGTGAGGTCTGAGAACAGCGGACGCCTGCAGCCAGTTGTTTTCTGCCACATTCACATGTGTCCATCATCCTTCCAGCCGTATGTCCACCGTGCTCCCCTTTCATGTTCCCGTGTCCTGTATATTCTGTCTTTAGCTTGGTGAAATGTCTGTGTGGGCGCCACTCTTTCGTTTGTCCAAATAAAAAGTTGACCAGTTTTCAGTGACACAGAGGTCACACTTGTGTGTCAGCTGCTGACATTATAAACTCAGTTTAACTCCTCAAACAATGCAGCATTAATCTCAACATGGCTCCATCATGAAACAGTATCATCAAGTCTTTGCGGATCCTTTTTTCTATGTAAAAGACCTTAGTGTCAACTCCACACCAAGTTTATTATACATCTTTTATAACCCACTTTACAATCACGTCTCTCTGTTTTCTAACTTGTGATCTTAAACAGTAGTTCTAGTAGTTCTGTGGCTGTTCTGTTGGTAGAGTGGATCATGTCATCATGCTGTATGCAAAGAAATCTGAGGGTAAAACTTTGGTCTGACAGTATGGAAGGAAAAAGTGAATCTCACAGCAGAAGCAACCTTGTTACATAGTTATGCACGAGCTAATAATTACCACAAATTACAGAAGGGTTCAGGAAATTGCAGTCAACACAAGAACTGATAAGAAACATAGTGTTTCATTGTTGAAAAACACCGCCAACACAGTGCTGCAGTATTACCAAATACTATTGGGATCTAATACCAAGAAAATGGGCAGCACGGTGGCACGGTGGTTAGCACTGTTGCCACACAGCAAGAAGGTCCTGAGTTCAATTCCACCATCACCAAAGACATGCAGTTAGTGGGGATAGGTTAATTGAAAAAACTAAAATTGCCATAATGTGAATGTGACTGTGAATGGTTGTCTGTCCCTGTGTGTTACTCCTGTGACAGTGTACGCACAGTGTGCGACCTGTCCAGGCTGTACCCCGCCTCTCGCCCTATGACAGCTGGGATAGGCTCCAGTGCCCCCCACGACCCTGAAAAGGATAAGCGAAAGGATGGATGATACCAAGAAAATGGAGGTTAAAAGCATCCATCAACTGGCACCCTCATACCTTTCTGATCTGTTACATTAGTACACTCCTCCACTGAGGTCTGCGGATCAAATGCAGCTGGTTGTCCTGAGGTCCAGATTAAAGCACAGAGGAGATCGGGCCTTTGCTGTGACTGCTCCTAAACTGTGGAATGAACATCAGGACCTCCCCAACACTGGACGCTTTTAAACCCGTCTGAAAAAACACTTTTATTCCATGGCTTTTAAATCAGAGTGAATGTGATTTATTACTTTTATTTATCTTATTTCTCACTCAAATCTTCTAATTTTAAGATTCTTTTTCTTAACTCTTATCATGTCTCACTATGTTTTTATTTCTTTTAATTAATTATCTTAATTGTACAGGACCTTGGTCAATGGTTGTTGTTTTAAATGTGCTATATAAATAAATTTGACTTTGGCTTTAAAAATCAAAAACACAGCAAATCATGGACCACGTCAGGGTTAGGTTACCTGTTTCCTGGTCCTGTTAGGTGACTGGTTCACAGGTCGAAGCTGAACACCTTTCTTAATCCTTTGCATCATTTCCTCCACTGCCTGCTGCCTGACATCCACTTCTGGCAGTGAGTGACCAACACACACACACACACACACACACACAATGTTTTTATAATGTCTCAGCTGTGGAGAAATGCAAAACGCCTTGAACCTGGAGCAAGACCTGAGGACAGCGGCAAAAACACCTGCATAGATTGTTCAGTATAAAGCACCTTGAGGCAACTGTTGTTGTGATTTGGCGCTATATAAATAAAACTGAATTGAATCATATTTAGTGATTTTAGCAGCAGTAGGTTAGGAACACCGTGAGTTTAAATGATTTTTAGAAGCATGTTAGCATGGTGTAAATGCATCAAAGTCATAATTAGCTCTGCAACTGAAATAAAGTTCATTCAGGTTGTTTTTAAAAACACTAAAAAGCCAGTCAGGAGTGATTGATGATTTTTTGTTTGTTTTGCACACATATCAGTCTGTTCTACATGACTGAGAATTGTGGAGGTTGATTTGGCTAATGATGAATAATTGTTACTGAGGCTGTTAATTTCAAAGTACACGCAGGACATTTGTAGTGTGTAAGAGTACCAGAATTACTCTGGAATCAATTTTGACTCTCTGTGTAAAAACACACACTATTCAACTATTTTTCATCCTCAAGTTTTCAAAGGACAACAAAAAGTGTAATTCTACAATAAAGGAGTCCATTCTCAAAGCAATGTGAATATTTAATTTTCTAACATCAAACATTCAGTGGCACACACAATGGAACAATTGTCACTTAAGATGTCTTTAAAATGTCACACAAAGACTATTTTGTGTTAAAGTAATCGTAAAATATTTTTCTCCAGTACTCAAAGAGAGACTATTATTCAGGTGTCAGAGTAGAAGATCCTTGGGTTGCACCTATTCAGCCTTGTATGCAATTCCAACAAATTCCCTGTGTGCAGTGCTCAATTCAGCCAGCACATATTCAAAAACTATTTTTTTAAAAATGAGGGCACAGTTTAAGTCTATTCAGGCAACACAGATGTCCTACCTGCTCCAACAAGTCAAGGCTTCAATTTCTTTGCACAAATTAAAGAATTTAACTTCCTGACCTAAAAGGTCAATGATGAAGATTTAGTTTGCATTTCTCATGGACCATTTGGCATATGTGTTTGTTCTTCTAATGTGTGAGTGACGTGTGGTAAAAAGGGTTAAAATGGAGAAAAACTGAAATGCAAAATCAGAATTCAAAACTCCTACACTGAAATACATGAAACAAAGAGTCTCAAAGAGAATGAAATACAAAATGAACATGCATCGCACAAAAAACAGAAGAGATTTTCCCAAATCAAGGCAATCAGGAGATAAAGAGAATAATCGTTCTAACTGACATGCATCAAAATATAAAGCAAACAGAACAAGGCCTTTCTGGATCTTTGGCCATATACACAGTGGTGTGAAAACATACAAACCGGATTCCAAAAAAGTTGGGACACTAAACAAATTGTGAATAAAAACTGAATGCAATGATGTGGAAATGGCAAATGTGAATATTTTATTCAGAACAGAACGTAGGTGACAGATCAAAAGTTTAATCCAAGAAAATGTATCATTTTAAAGGAAAAATATGTTGATTCAAAATTTCACGGTGTCAACAAATCCCAAAAAAGTTGGGACAAGTAGCAATAAGAGGCTGGAAAAAGTAAATTTGAGCATAACGAAGAGCTGGAAGACCAATTAACACTAATTAGGTTAATTGGCAACATGATTGGGTATAAAAAGAGCTTCTCAGAGCGGCAGTGTCCCTCAGAAGCCAAGATGGGTAGAGGATCACCAATTCCCACAATGTTGCGCAGAAAGATAGTGGAGCAATATCAGAAAGGTGTTACCCAGCGAAAAATTGCAAAGACTTTGCAGTTATCATCATCAACTGTGCATAACATCATCCGAAGATTCAGAGAATCTGGAACAATCTCTGTGCGTAAGGGTCAAGGGCGTAAACCCATACTGGACGCCCGTGATCTCCGGGCCCTTAAACCACACTGCACCACAAACAGGAATGCTACTGTAAAGGAAATCACAGAATGGGCTCAGGAATACTTCCAGAAACCATTGTCAGTGAACACAATCCACCGTGCCATCCGCCGTTGCCAGCTGAAACTCTACAGTGCAAAGAAGAAGCCATTTCTAAGCAAGATCCACAAGCTCAGGCGTTTTCACTGGGCCAGGGATCATGTAAAATGGAGCGTGGCAAAATGGAAGACTGTTCTGTGGTCAGACGAGTCACGATTCGAAGTTCTTTTTGGAAATGTGGGACGCCATGTCATCCGGACCAAAGAGGACAAGGACAACCCAAGTTGTTATCAACGCTCAGTTCAGAAGCCTGCATCTCTGATGGTATGGGGTTGCATGAGTGCGTGTGGCATGGGCAGCTTGCATGTCTGGAAAGGCACCATCAATGCAGAAAAATATATTCAGGTTCTAGAACAGCATATGCTCCCATCCAGACGTCATCTCTTTCAGGGAAGACCCTGCATTTTTCAACAAGATAATGCCAGACCACACGCATCAATCACAACATCATGGCTGCGTAGGAGAAGGATCCGGGTACTGAAATGGCCAGTCTGCAGTCCAGGTCTTTCACCTATAGAGAACATTTGGCGCATCATAGAGAGGAAGGTGCGACAAAGAAGGCCCAAGACGATTGAACAGTTAGAGGCCTGTATTAGACACGAATGGGAGAGCATTCCTATTGCTAAACTTGAGAAACTGGTCTCCTCGGTCCCCAGACGTCTGTTGAGTGTTGTAAGAAGAAGGGGAGATGCCACACAGTGGTGAAAATGGCCTTGTCCCAACTTTTTTGGGATTTGTTGACACCGTGAAATTTTGAATCAACATATTTTTCCTTTGAAATGATACATTTTCTTGGATTAAACTTTTGATCTGTCACCTACGTTCTGTTCTGAATGGAATATTCACATTTGCCATCTCCACATCATTGCATTCAGTTTTTATGCACAATTTGTTTAGTGTCCCAACTTTTTTGGAATCTGGTTTGTATTATTAAATATTAGTCAAGTAAACACAAAATGCAGTTTCTAAATGAAGATGTTTAGAATTAAAAGGAAAAACCCAAACCTCCACGGCCCTGTGTGGAAAAAGTGATTGCTCCTGAATCTAATAACGTGCTGGGCCACCGCAGCCACCGCAGCAACAACTGCAATGCAGCATTTGTAATAAGTGACAATGAGTCTTTTACAGCACCAGTGGAGGATTTTTGGGCCACTCATCTTTGCAGAATTGTTGTCATTCATCCACAGTGGAGGGTTTCGAGCATGAACCACCTTTAAGGTCATGCCACAGCATCTCAGTTGGATTCAGGTCACGACTGTGACTAGGCCAGTCTAAAGTCTCTATTTTGTTTTCTTAAGCCATTCAGTGTTAGGGTACCTTGGTTATTGACCCAGTGTTTTGTGTTTTGGAGTCTTGTTTATTCATCACTATGTTCCCTGTGTATCTTGTGTTTCCTAGTTCAGTTTGCTAAAGCTTGAGTTTTTGCAGTATTTATAGTTTAGGTTGTTATTCGGTCGTGATCATGTCTTTGTTTTATCTCTGTGTCCTTCCACCAGTGTTCCCGTGGTTAGGTCTGTCTGGTCTTCATGTTTGTTCCTCCAGCTCTGTCATCACCTTCTCGCCCCTCCCTCTCCTCCCTCTGTTCCCAGGGTTTGTGCATATCAGTCTGTGTGTGTGTGTGTTCCTCGTACTTCCTGTTTTAGTTTGACAGTCTGTGTGTTCCATGTTCAGCCCTGCTTCTCCTGTCTAGTTAGTGTGATTACGTTCAGCTGTGTTCCCTCCTGTGACTTGTTCCCTCGTTTGCCCTTGTGTGTATTTATGTCCACATCACCGTCTGTCCTGTGTCGCAGTCTCTCTTACCCTCCGGCTGTGTGTTCTGCCTGCTGTTTAGTTTCCAGGACGTGTAAGCGTAGTTTTGGCATTCCACCAATAAAGCTGTGTTTAAGTTAGTGAGAAAGTAAGGGACGAGAGTGCAACACACAGAGACGTGACTGGATCGGAGAGCAAGTTGGTGTTAGTATCTTGCCCAAGAATATCTGGCATGTAGACTGGAGCAGACAGGGATCGAACGACCAACCTTACGATTAGTAGGTGACTACAAGTGATTACAAGTTAGTACAGCACTGTCTTTGACGTGTACCTGGTGTCTTGGCAGAGTCCTGTTCCACCAGCGGGATGTCGGTTCTGATGCCTCTTCTCTTTCGAATCAGTGACACCAGTGTGCTATATGGAAAGACACAAATACATTGTTCAGTTAGTTGTTATTTAGGCTACTAAAGTTTCCAGAAACTGTTCACTTTAGGGAAAGTACTGCTCAAATCTAAAAGTGAGTGAAAGAAGCGGTCATATTAAACACCCTGGTAGTGATTTCAAATCAAGGTAAACGAAGCATTCCTGAGATAGCTGAGAGCTATAACCCCTCCAGTGTGTCCTGGGACTACCCTTCAGTGTCAGCTCGGCTGGAGATGCTTGAAACATCTCACCTAGAGGTGTGCAAGAATCACTGGAAACGGCTCCTTTCAATGCAAAGGAGTGGCCAACGTCATTTGGAGGAAGCTTATTTAGGCTGTTTGTGTCTGTGATCTTCTTTCAGTCACTACTTTTCTCTTAGGTGATGGTTCATCAGTGCTAGCAACAAGCCAGCTACTCCTCTCAAACAAAGCCCCCAGGCTTTACTGTCCATGTGTGGTGCCCAACAAAGATTTCAAAAAGCACTCTGCTCTTTAAAATGTTAAAATTCCCCGAATCAAATAAACCCTCTTGTTCACTGAAGAAACCTTCATCCTAGGGTACACACGTATAGTTTCCAACTCCAAGGTGGAATGAGTTCAGCACCTCTCCAGAAACCTGGTTCTGGGACCAGAGTCATGCACCAAAGAGTGCAATGGATGGACTCTATATAGTGCATTTCTAGACTTACATATTCTACTGAAGTCCTTTATCTACCTCACCTTAATGGTTCATTGAAGTTAATTTAGCTTGACCCTAGCCTGGCAAATAGGGTCTCATTAGTGTACTCCAGTGCCCCTATCCTGGACAGGGTGTTCATGTCTCTTTGCTGAGGTCCTCACAAGAGTCCAACAAACACATTGCAGAGGAAAGTTCCCATGGTTGGTCTGGCTTGTGCTCCAAGTTATTCACTTCATTTAAAAATCACTTTGAGCTTTGCCAGTATGTTCAACAACTGCACTCCTGTCTTTACACTGTGGATTACCTGCTCTGTGTGGTTGCTGTGATCAGCCCAGTCAACAATTTATTTCCCTATAGTCATTTTACTGTATAATTACTCCATCACACTCAAAGACTTTCACACATTGATGATGTAAAGAGTAAACTGTATGTGGTCAAACCTGAGTGGGTTCGTGGTTGAAGGCAGGGCTGGAGGAGGTGGAGGAGGTGGTGGTGGAGGTGTTGGAGCTGGGGGTGGGTTGGTAGCTGCCTGAAGCTTTTTCTGGAGCTCTTCAACTGGCCCATCAATCACATCCAGTTACAGTACCAACACATCACCAAGGACAGAAATTTTTAACTATTATAGTAAACAACTAATAATCTTCCAAGCTGGCAAAAGCCACGAAGAGAATTTCAAGGTTACACTTTAAATCAGTTGTGTCCTTCTGTTGAAACCTACGCACACACAGTGTGCTCTCGACACTGTTAGTGCTGTTTCCATTCTCCACTATGCCCCCTTCCAATATTGTTCGACCTCACCTGTAAACCTCAGATCCTTGACCTCCAGTTCAGCCTTGGAGCATTTATTGCTGTACTCCTTCTTCTCCTCCTCCAAGAGCTCCAGTGTTTGCCTCAATGCCATAAGCTCCCTCTGAGTTTCACTGTTCCCCAGCATGTCCTCCATCGTCTTTATCTGAAGATGGCCCAAGCACACAGAAAATATTTTTGCTACAAAAGATATGCACACTAGTTAAAATCAGCGTAACCTTAAACACGTAGCATATTTGGTTACATTTTAGACAGAATTGTACATGTCGACTGACAGAATATTATTAGTTTGTTTGGCTTTAAAATGAATTTTTGGGTCTCATTTTTTAAATGATTTGCTACATTGTAGCATAATACTGCAGACAAACTGAAAAAAGTTTACTTTGAAGAAACCACCTCTCCTCTGATAATACGCCGTTATGGCAGCTAGCTTCATGAGGTCATGGCCTTCAATGCTTTGCTGTTTGTGCGTTACTGTCACTGGTGTTTACATTCTGGGACTTTCTGTTCATTCTCCTGCTTTCATTTACAGCTACAGATAATAATATAATAATACAAACTAGTCCAATGGCTGAAATTGTTTCTCTCCTCAATGAAGAAATACACACATAGATACATAGCATAGTGTTGGATATCACGCTTACAGCTCCCGTGTTGCTAATTTCTCATAATTCTCATTGGACAGCTGCCAGTTGACATTCAGTCATCTGCTGCACAAACCCAGTTCCTTAACCAGTGTTTTAATTGTTCCTCAAATGAAGGGCATGGCTCACCTCCACCCCAGAACCAGAAAAGATCAGTGATCCCTCTCAGCTCTAATTGTTCTCCATCAGAGCCAGAGGAGGAGGGAGAAAGGAGGAGGCTATTCAGCTGCTTTTAATTATTAATCTGGCAGGTCGTGTCCCTGTGGTTGTACTGCCATGGCCCATGATAATTCACCAGGCATTTCCACTCTATGTAATTAGTCAGCTAAATAAGTCGTGTTTGGATGCATACAAATTAAAAGCATTGTCCAAGCAAATTACAGAGATGCGCTGCCTTCACTGCCTAACACTTTTCTTCTGTTTTAAGCATTAAAGAGTTATTTCTGACTGGCACCACAGTCTGTTCTGTTCTGTTCTTTTCAAATGTGGCAAACTATCATTCCTGTTCATTACATGGTTATCGCTGCATTGTTGGCAGAATGAGCCAGGATGGAAACTAATAGAAACATATCCAAGTTCTGTTTTTTCATGATAAAAACATAGATATGCACTAGCAGGCTAACTGAGAACAGCTGAACTGTTTCAGTGTAGGAAGACTAAAGGCTGGCATCCAAAACACAGAGAAATTCCATCAGATCTACACAATGTCTGCTAATCTGGAGGTTATTTTATCTGACCAACCAGCTTTAAATAGTGCCGCCAAAGGGGCAGTGAGTAATGCTAGTCATGATGAGTCTCTTTTTGTTGCCTTTTACACATCTGTGTGGAGAAGACAGTTTTTAGTAAATAAGTATATCTGAGTTCAGATTTTCAACATTCAGAACTTTCTTTAAAACAAGAAATTCCTTATTTTAACAAGACTATTTCAGGCCACATACAAAACTTCTTCTATACCAGACCTGGTTCTGGTGCTCCAGCCTCTGTGTCTCCAGTTCCTCTGTCAGTCTGGTCACCTGGCTGAGGGCATCCTGCAGAGCCTGACTCGGTGAGGAGCTCTGCATCAGGATCTGACTCTGTCTCTTCAGCTTCTTTTGCTCGACCACCATCTGGGAAAACACCATGAAGAGGATGGAGAATAAGAACATGGAAGACTGTACAAACAAACAAACAAACAAACAAAAACTCACAGCTCTGGCATAATTTTCTGCCTCTGTCCTCAGATCTCGCTCCAGGTTGAAGGTGTCGTGTAAAGTTTCATATTCCTCCACAGCTAACTGAGACACTAGAAGAAGATTTCCACAGGGAGAGATTTGTGCTTTTTTGGGCAACAAAGTGTTGGGACACTGTGTAAAATGTAAATAAAAACAGCAGATATGATCTGCAACTCTCATAAAAACTACATTTTATTCAAAACAGAACACAGAAACTTACACAACTTCAGCCTCATTCACACAAGCATAAGTGCTTTCTATCCAACTTTCAAACACATTAGCGCCCACGGCAGTGACAGCTTTCACACATTGGTTTTAAAGCCACATGTGTTCCCATCCAAATATCGTCTTCTGTGAAGACCTTGTACATTTCAGCAAGACAACGCTAAACCACATACTGCAGCTATTACAACAGCAAGGCTTTTAAGAGTCCAGGTCTTCTGACCTATCAGCAAACGTAAACAACCAGCCTTTCTTTGACATGTCCTCAGTTTGATGTTACTCACTTTGTAAGTTAAATATGGATTTATGAGATTTCCAAATCACCGCACAGTGTTTCAGATTTAGATTTTACACAACTTCTTCCGAATTGGTGTGTGTGTGTGTGTGTGTGTATGTAGCACTTTTCAATAGAAGGTGTATTTAACTGTGCTTTATGAATACATTTTCCTGTCAGTGTAGCAACGATCAGTTAATCAGGACACTTTTTGTATTTACTTTGTATCAAATTATACTTACGCTACACTGACTCTTTGTACCCAGTAGATTAATAATTAGCATTATATTAATAAACCAGTAAAAACACCACATTAAAATGCAGCACTCGAACCTCTGTGATATTTCCCCAGCAGCTTCTTTTGCCGAAGTGTCTCCGCAATCAGAACAGTATTATCATGTTTCTCCTTCAGCAGCTGTAAATGCAGCGAGGGACAGAGTAAAGACACATCACAGCATAAAAACAGGTTTCATGATTTCTGTTTTACAATAACCACTTTGGAGATGGCAAAATAAGGAAATGGCGAATGGACTGGTACTTATGTAGTGCCTGTCTACTCAGGCTGAACACTGAAAACACCTTCAACGACATGTCTCATTCACCCAATCACACACAAATCCATACAGTGCTTCTTATCTACACCAAAGCACTTTATCTAACATTCACACATCACTGGGATACACCAGGGGGCAGGGACAAACCATCTGATTGGTAGACAACCTTTTCTATCACATTTACAAGCTTATTGTTTATATGCAAAGCTACCTTTCCTAAATATGCAGCTCATGGGAACGAGTCTGACTTATTGCTGGCTATGCGGATTAAGCTCTTGCAACGGTTGTATAAGGATTAAATGGCCCATAGCAATGGAGCAGACACCCCATACTCCCCAGCACCTCCCACAGGATCCCCGAGGGACACGGTCGAATGCCTTCTCCAGGTCCACAAAACACATGTAGACTGGTTGGGCAAACTCCCATGCACCCTCAAGTATCCTTGAGAGGATAAAGAGCTGGTCCAGTGTTCCGCGGACCAGGACGAAAACCGCATTGTTCCTCCTGTATCCGAGGTTCGACTAACAGACAGACTCTCCTCTCCAGCACCCTGGCATAGACTTTCCCAGGGAGGCTGAGGAGTGTGATTCCCCTGTAGTTGGAACACACCCTCCGGTCTAAAGATAGGAACCACCACCCCGGTCTGCCAATCTAGAGGTACTGCCCCTGATCTCCAAACAACATTGTAGAGGCGCGTCAACCAAGACAGCCCTACAACATCCAGAGCCTTCAGAAACTCGGGGCGGACTTCATCCACCCCAGGGCTCTGCCACCAAGGAGTTGTTTAACTGCTTCAGTGACCTCGCCTCCAGAGATAGGTGAGCTGTCCCCCTTGTCCCCAGACTCTGCTTCCTCCATGGAAGACGTGCCAGTGGGATTAAGGAGGTCCTCGAAGTATTCCTTCCACCGCCCGACAATTTTCTCAGTCAAAGTCAGCAGCACTCCACCCACACTATACACAGTATAGTATGGGTGGAGCACTGTCAGTACATATCAGCTGCCTCCGGAGTCCCACAGGCTAACCAGGCCTGGTAGGCCTCCTTCTTCAGCTTGGTGGCTACTCTCACCTCTGGTGTCCACCATTTGGATCGGGGTAACCACCACGACAGGCACCAACTACCTTGCGGCCGCAGCTCAATGCAGCAGCTTCGGCAATGGAGATGCTGAGCATGGTCCATTTGGACTCAATGTCCTCAGTCTCCCTCAGAATGCTGTTGAAACTCTGCCAGAAGTGTGAGTTGAAGATCTTGGCTGTCGGAGGGGTGCTTTACTGAGCTTCAGGTCGTGGAAGGGTAGTACAGTTTGAAGCTGGAGAATCTCTATAAGAATGTCCCATAGAAGCTAATTCTCCTAACTTTTGGTTTGCTGTTGAAAGGATAAAGTTGTGGTATATCAGTGGTTAGAAATACCATTACTACTTTAGTATAACACTATGACACAAAGTCAGGGCTGACCCGGGACCATTGTTGTGAGCCACAGTGCGCAGCATGAAGGTCCTTTCACGGTGGACGCGTTCACTGTTAACTAAGAGCGAAGGATCCAAAGTATTTTGCGCTGGCTGTTTTTTTGCTGCAGCTCTGCATGTACTAGATGCGCCTGCTCCTTGTCGTTTCAAAGCACGTATCTCTCTGACTTTATGTCCTCTACAGGAGTTTATGTTGTATTATCTTCAAATGTTCAATAAAAACATGTATCGCTAATTCACAACGAAGAAAGCTTTGTAACTATCCCGACTAGTGAAGACTGTGTCATTTCCACAACGCTGCTCCTTCTCGAGGTCCACAGAGCCACTGAAAAGGCTCTGGAGGGAGGTCCCTGTATAAAGTACGTAAACCTGTGACAAAAAATTCACCGAACTCTGACACGCACAGACTGTTTTCCTTCGTGGTGATGAAGGAAAACGCTAGGCTGGCATGTAAAGGGGCAGTTATCCTTCCAGGACCTGAAGCTCTGTAAAGCACCCCTCCAACAGCTAAATCCATCTGTTCTCTGATTGGATGGTTACATTGTGATTGACATGACATTGACCAATCAGCTGAAAGGAAGAAAAATTGGGTTAAAATTTGTACTTGTAAGTTGAAATCCACACACAGCCAGGCAACCAGAGCACAGATTTTTATACGTAGTTTTTTGGTTTGCACCTGTAAGCAGACCTTAACAAACAAAACTGTAACTTGTGTAAATATTTTTTACAAACACAAATTCTCATCTATAGATGCACAAACAAAAGATTTTCACATGTTTTGGTTTAAGGGTTCACAACGAAGCATTTGATTTACAAGCACAAAATATTTATGACCACAGTTTGAGCCCACAGACATGGTCAGTCCTAACATTTAACTTGACACATGACAAACCTCTGCCATGCACAGTGCAGCTGCACACACAGTGTGGGTCCCTTTCTGTCCTCCGTGCTCATGTGTCACTGTTATTATTGTTAGGAAACAACAATGCAGGGACACATTTTGCACATATTTACTAGTAAGAACTGGGAATCTCAATTCAAAGTATTAACAACAGGGAAAAACAAATATTAAATACTTACTTCCTCCTTGCTCGCCCTCAGTTGTTCTCTTACTGCCTCAAGATCAGAGAGTGCTTGATTTTTCTCCTTAACTGTCATTTCCAACTTATTTTGCAGCACTAAAAAAAGCAGCACAGTTAAACAATGTTGTGGTGCACTGACTGTACAACTGTCTGTGGGTTAACCTTCTGAGACTGAGACTGTAACTATTTTTCACACCAAAGTCTGGGAAACATTGCATGAACTAATTCACAATTTCTCCAGTCACTAACCTGTAGCATTAAATAAAATGGCTGATAGTAACTGTCCCCTCATTCTCAGGAAGAACTGATCTCTTCATTGTTTATTAGCAGCCACCCTGTCTTTGTTTCTTCAAGTAAGAACATTTATTATGTAGTGCCAAACCTCTTTGAAACACTGATCGGCTTATTTCTAAACTTTTTGATAATACAGAATGATTGAAACAGAGTAATTCATTCATACAGGCGTTACATTCTCGTTTTTTAGTTTGCGTTTATACACCGTGCCAAACAAATGTATGAGACCACCTGTCATACAAACAAGAAAACACAAATACTTCAAACTTTGTCAAAATTGTCTCTGAAACGAAAACTTATTGGAATTTATGAGTCAAATAAGAAAGCTTCTTTGTGTCGGTGCCATGGACTTTAGCGTTTTAACCACTGAAACTTCTTTTTTGCTATTTATATATAAGTACATATATATATACATATATATATATATATATATATATATATATATATATATATATATATATATATATATATATATATACACACACATATATATACACACACACATATATATACATATATATATGTATATATATATATATATGTATATATATATATATATATGTGTGTGTATATATATATATATATATATATATATATATATATATATATATATATATACACACACATATATATGTATATATATGTATATATATATATATACACACACACACACATATATATATATATATGTGTGTGTGTGTATATATATATATATATATATATATATATATGGTTTCTTATTTTTTCCACTTTCCACTTTTTGTACAACAATAAATCTTAAAATTCATGGACAACAACAAATAACATATTTCAGCATTAAAATGATCATGTTGAGCTTTAGTGGTGAGTTTAACCATTAAAGAAACATAAAAATAAATACAGTTTTAGTTTAATTTAGTGCAGCTGTGGCTTAAACCTGTGCTGTGCTAATAAGTTGGTTAAGAACTGTACGTGTCCAAAAATGTGACAAATGGAATAAATCTTGAAATAAAGACGTGTTAATACAAACAGCTCACAGCAGGAACAGTCTGAGACATTTAAACAGGGTACTTAAGCAGAAGAAGGTCGCTGACACCAAAAGCTGTTTCAGGGACAGATGGATTGCCTTCTGGTGAGTAGAACGAGGACTTTGTGTCATAAAATTTTCAAACGAAATACTGAAAATGATTTGAACACATGAACACAATCTGTGTGATGTACTTAGCTCAGAACCTACGAGAACTGGTGTGTTTGGCTGGGATCTACAGAAGTCTGTAGCCAAATATCTCTGGTGTTTCATCACAGGAGCTGCTTTGACTAGCTGTCCATTAACATGCAATTATGAATTTTCAAGATAATAAGCCCACAATCTTTGCAAAAGTCAACTTATTTCAGTATTGCCTGTATCACAGCATATTATTTGCAAATGACATGATTATCTGTCCCTTTTAATGCCACGTCATGAATGGAAAAGCATCACTGAGTATAAATCCATTATCACTCGAGGTATAATTACTGTTTGACTAAAGGAACTGACCGTGACGTTAGCCAGAGGCAGCTGGAGGAGAAGCAAAAATAAATCTGCAGTGCTGAACTTCAGACAGCTGAAAACTCTCAGGACATCTGGAGCTGCCAATTATTTTATGCACGTGTGCAACACACCGGATATTTTTTATTTTAAGGGTGTGTACGTTATACTCTTAATGTCATCTGTAAATTGAATTTTTGATGAAGCTAAAAATCACACTGTGATGGACCGAGGGACTGGCTTACACCTGTCGGGGTCTGAGACCCAGCATCTTGAGTTTATTTTTTCTATTCTTGACTTCTTATGTTAGAATCGTGTTTTATTCTTTTTAAGGATATAGTTGAGTTATTTCATATTTCTGATTACTAATGAGATAAGTTCTGGTATATTAGTTTGTCTTAGTTGAGTTTTAGTCTGGTTGATGTTTGTCGCTTTTTTGTGTCTGCGTCTCCATGTTTCCTGTTTTATTTTGAAAGGTCTAGTGTTTCCATGTTCAGTGTGTTTAGTTTTGTTTCCCCTGTGACGTCATGCTTCATTTGTGTCAGCTGTGTTTCTACTTCCCTCCTTCCCCTCCTGTGTGTCCTCAGTGTCGGGTCGTCTGTTTTCAGAGTGTTTTGTTACAACTGTTCATGCTCAGGATTATTCCCCGGCTACGTGTTTCATGTCTCCTTCCACAGTTTACAGAGTTTGTTTAGTTTTCCCAGTTCAGGTCTCTTGTTTCGCTTTGTGTTTTTTGGTATTCAGTCCAATAAAATGGCTCGCCCTTCGTTATTCTTTGTCTGCCGTGCTCCTGTGTCTGCTTTTGGGTCCGCTCCATAAACACACCGACCAGACCAAAACATTACAGACTTCTAGAATCCAGATAATTTGATTTCCACTAATTCAAATATGTGAGAAACTCAAAGTAAAAAGTAAAGTGTAAAGTGTATTGTGTAGTCCCCAAAGGGAAGTTGCTCCTCTGCATTTAACCCATTCACCCAGTGAAGCAGTGGGCAGCCACCAGTGCAGCGCCCGGGGAGCAGTGTGTAGGGACGGTACCTTGCTCAGGGGTACCTCAGGGTAGCCGTTCAGGGGGTCGCCCCGACCTTCCGATCATGGGGCAGACACTCTACCTACTGAGCTATCCCTGCCCCAAAGTGTAAATCATGTACCATGTGCAGACTTTGAGTAAAGTCCTTGTAAAATGAAGTGTCAAACACAAAGCTCATGGATCCATTTCCAAACTAGATTTCACCTCAGTAGTACTTTCCCTTCCTCATTTATCCATCTTCTAACCCAGAGTTTGTCTCACTGATGTGTAACCAGGACAAGCAGAAATGCAGTAACTTATCACTGCCAGCAGATGGTTAAAGAGTAAATGTACCAATACACAAGTGCTTTCACAGCTCTCCTTGTGACCAGTGAATACATTCTTGTGTTCAAATACTCTTTGGTGAATGGCTGAGGTCTGTCAGTACAGTGTGTAGTATACAGTGTATGCTTTACATTATATGGCAGGAGGAGCCAGTACCTGAGATGGAGGTGCAGCACTGAGGAGAGAGGCAGTCTTGGCTCGATGCATGCAGGTCCTCACTCTCTTCTGCTTCATCATTAAGGTCGATATCTGCAATGGTCTCAGGGCTGATGTGAGACAGCAACATCATACTCTTCCTCTTCAGAGAGCGGTTCTGCCTGTCCAGCTGTAGCATTCAGGCAAACAAAGGAAATGTAATGTACCATCAGAATAAGTGTGTGTTATAAAGCAGCATTCATGGTTTATTTGACCAAATGAATAAAATGACACTGACACCAACACTTTCTATGCAAAGTGTGCAAACATCTACCAACATGTCACCTGGGTTTCTCACAAGCATAAACCAATAAAGACACCAACTGAAGTTCAACACACCTGCAGTCAAGTTCATAAGTTTTTGGACAGAAGTACATTTTTTTGGTAATTGTGCCCTTGCACACTAGCAAAGTGGACTTTTAGCATTAATTCGGGGGGTGGGGGGGTGTTAACAAAAGTATTGCATTGAATATTTAGGAATATATTATTATATTTAGGAAATACAGTCATCTGAATACATCGTTTCATGTTTTCTCAAGAGTAACTGGACTGACTGACAAGCTGTTTCATGGCTTTTCAATGTAATGAAAGTAGGCCATCGCTGGGCTCAAACACAGATCTGCAGGCATTCTGAAAAAGAAGGAATGCAGTGCCAAACTCAGCAACAGCAAAACATCTGAGACCACAGGAGGCAGCTCAAATAGATTAGAGCAAAATTCTTCTCTTAGTTAAGAAAAATCGAACCAACTCAAGAACACATTTTCAAGGATTACCAAGTTCCACAGAGAGACCTTCATGAACATAAATATGCTCATAAATGCAACAGTTGATCCTAAAGTGTAGCAATGCTTTGAACATTTGCACTTTAATCACGTCTTCATTGTTTCACATAATCTGTGGAAATTCAATTTCCAGGAAACGAAGTGAAGCTAAAATCATATTTTGCTTGTTTTCACCAAAGTACTGATACTGCTATTAAAACAATATCTTCTAATGTACTGTATGTCCTAGCTGAAGTAAACTGTCCTGGTAACAAAGCATTCATGGATTTTTATACAAGGTAGACAGTAGACTGTAGACCACCAACATCTAATGAACATAAGCTTGTGGCGAGCTACACAACACAACTCGGACAGTCCACTCACAGAACTGCAGTACAACATGGCAGTACTACTACTGTAGTAGGACTAACAATTCATTTTAGCTGTTAATATTTTAACACTCCATTATAATCATTCCTGCAGGAGTGTGTGCTTCTCTACTGAAATGCAGCATCATACTTTATTTAGAATTTAGATTTATTTGGACAGGTGACACAGCTTATTAATAATATTGGGGTAACAAAGTAGAAACAATATTACAAAGCTGTTATTACCCACTTACATGAATTCCAATGTAATATTATTCAGCTGTAACTAGTGTTGATAAAAGATCATTACTTATTTTGGTAGCTACTTTGATAATAGCATGGTAAGAATTACTACTTCCCTATTATTACTTCTGTACACACCTGTTGTTACCTCACTAACATTAAAATCTTTTAAATGAAGTCCTTTGCAAATGTTTTGGTTAAAAACAGCTAAAGCTGTTCAGGATGAGCACTTTTACCACAACGCATTACAAGACGATGTGATGCTGCAACAGAAAAAACTGCTTATAGGATTTTCAGGATATGCTCTGTGAAAGATGGCATCCAACATAAAGTGAAAGAGCTTTCATCATTTCCCAGATCTGTGCATGTATGTGTTCTAGTCAGCCACAACATTTAAAGAAACGAGGCAGCTGAGTGGAAAAACAGGGCAGATCAGATGCTCTGATTTCCTCTTTTCTTTGGACCTGCAATCAGGCATAATGGCAGGATGTATGCAAGGTGTGGAAAAAGCCGTCATTAGAGTTGTGCAAACAGACAAAGACAAAAGGCAGCAAATCTCTCTCCTCTTAGATCCTGTAAAACCACGTTTGTGGTGACGTGTATTTACATTTCTGTGATATCGATTATTGCTTCTAACACGTATAAACATTTAGTGTTTGATTGATCTATCTATCTAATTAAGGAGACCACTGGTAAGTAAAGCATGAATGAAAGCCATGGCAGTGAGACAGATGCCTCTTATGCACGCTTCTTGATGTCATCTGGAGGAAGAAAAGTCCCTAAAGAGAAGAAAAAAAGTAAAGGAAATAGAAAACAGGAGCCATGAAAGAAGCATTTATTAATGGCATCCCGGTGAGAGCGGATTGCAGCAATTCCATCTTTTGATGACACCCTTCAGACGACATCGTTTTTTCTGAAATGCAATCAACAATACATAACATGGAATCACATTCTTCTGATAATAATCTACAATTGGTGAAAGATGTACATCTAAAATTACATACTTAGATGAATCGAGGCTGACATAACAGTCGGCTAGCGCTCTCGTTGGAGGTCACCATTACAAAGTCACAGCCTTTCATCTTACCTTGATCATACAGCAACACAAAAACATTAAGCATCAAAACCACATTCTCCTCTGACTGGTTGTAAACTGCTAACCCCCTCCAGCTTCTTTTAAATCAAAATGTTGACGAGTTAAAGAATTGCTCTAAACTTCTTTCAGAGCAGCCTTGGAGATATTTGTTGTGCAAAATTACCATCATTGGGGACACAGAAATTAACATAGAGTTTAACTTGCCGTCCTGGTGTGTTCCAGGTCTGATTTAAATGCAAATGAGTAATAAACCCACGTTAACACCTTCACAGTGTGCACAGGAACTGTGACTTTGGAGTATTGCTGCTGAAAGGCCAGCGTAATGTTTCATACTCAGACTGTACTCCATTCACACTGCTTATGGATTTATGGTGAACAAATGTGATGCTTTTAACATAAGTAAGTTAATAATTAATAAATGGATTTATTCTTTGAAATAGCTAATCAAGGACTATTGCCGTCTGCCCCCCACACCCACAGCACAGGGAGTGTCTGGTTATAGACATTGCTTTATATGAAGAAGGAAACCGTTAGTGAAGCAGAGCGAAGACATCAAATAAAGCCTGAAGGAGAGCAGTTACTTAGACTGCCACCAAGCAGCCTTTTAGCCAGTATTCTTAGGAAATCATAATTCATTCCAATTGTCAGGCCTGAAATAGCACAGTGCTACCTGCAGGCAGCTGCTTCACTGGACATAGCCTGATACATGATGTCTGTTCTGTGCTCAGTCAGCTGGAAGTGGGATTCAAAATAATCCTCGACAACATTTCAAGACAAATGCAGTTTGTCACATCTGATTCTCTGTCATCGGTTCCAAAGTATGCTGTTCATCTTTGAAAAATGTATTTTACAAAACAAAATTTAAAAAGTAAATTAGGGAGAAAGGCAGCTCGTACACGACTACTTAGAGTAACACTGCAGATACTGCAGTGGAGATCTACGTACGCAGCTGCTCTTAAGCCTCGTAACTCGTGTGGAGACGCGGCAGTATTCTCAAACTGTGAACAGACACTAACAGTCACCTTCTATTACCTCATACTCACTTGACCTTTTTCTACTCTGGGAGGGGCTCGAGGTTCACGTCGGCCTACTTGATCAATTTAATGGTTGTAAATATCTCAACTTTCTAAAGTTGGACTGCTGGTTACTGCTGGTTACTGTTGGCTACTGCTGGTTACTGCTGGCTACTGCTGGCTACTGCTGGTTACTGCTGGCTACTGCTGGTTACTGCTGGTTACTGTTGGCTACTGCTGGCTACTGCTGGTTACTGCTGGCTACTGCTGGTTACTGTTGGCTACTGCTGGCTACTGCTGGCTACTGCTGGTTACTGCTGGTTACTGCTGGCTACTGCTGGTTACTGCTGGTTACTGTTGGCTACTGCTGGTTACTGCTGGCTACTGCTGGCTACTGCTGGTTACTGCTGGTTACTGTTGGCTACTGCTGGCTACTGCTGGTTACTGCTGGCTACTGCTGGTTACTGCTGGTTACTGCTGGTTACTGCTGGTTACTGTTGGCTACTGCTGGCTACTGCTGGCTACTGCTGGTTACTGCTGGCTACTGCTGGCTACTGCTGGCTACTGCTGGTTACTGCTGGTTACTGTTGGTTACTGTTGGCTACTGCTGGTTACTGCTGGCTACTGCTGGCTACTGCTGGCTACTGCTGGTTACTGCTGGCTACTGCTGGCTACTGCTGGTTACTGCTGGTTACTGTTGGCTACTGCTGGTTACTGTTGGCTACTGCTGGTTACTGTTGGCTACTGCTGGTTACTGCTGGCTACTGCTGGTTACTGTTGGCTACTGCTGGTTACTGCTGGCTACTGCTGGTTACTGCTGGCTACTGCTGGCTACTGCTGGTTACTGCTGGTTACTGTTGGCTACTGCTGGTTACTGCTGGTTACTGTTGTCTACTGCTGGTTACTGCTGGTTACTGCTGGTTACTGTTGGCTACTGCTGGTTACTGCTGGTTACTGCTGGTTACTGCTGGCTACTGCTGGCTACTGCTGGTTACTGTTGGCTACTGCTGGTTACTGCTGGCTACTGCTGGTTACTGCTGGCTACTGCTGGCTACTGCTGGTTACTGCTGGTTACTGTTGGCTACTGCTGGTTACTGCTGGTTACTGTTGGCTACTGCTGGTTACTGCTGGCTACTGCTGGTTACCGCTGGTTACTGTTGGCTACTGCTGGTTACTGCTGGCTACTGTTGGCTACTGCTGGTTACTGTTGGCTACTGCTGGCTACTGCTGGTTACTGCTGGCTACTGCTGGTTACTGCTGGCTACTGTTGGCTACTGCTGGCTACTGTTGGCTACTGTTGGCTACTGCTGGCTACTGTTGGCTACTGCTGGCTACTGCTGGTTACTGCTGGTTACTGTTGGCTACTGCTGGTTACTGCTGGTTACTGCTGGCTACTGCTGGTTACTGCTGGCTACTGCTGGCTACTGCTGGTTACTGCTGGTTACTGCTGGCTACTGCTGGTTACTGCTGGCTACTGCTGGTTACTGCTGGCTACTGCTGGCTACTGCTGGTTACTGCTGGTTACTGCTGGCTACTGCTGGCTACTGCTGGTTACTGCTGGTTACTGCTGGTAAATGCAGCTGTATTAGATTTATTTCATGTGACTAGTAAAGTTATAGAAGTCTGTCAATCAACAGCGCTTCATGAATCTGGAGAAAAAAGGCTATTTAAAACAGTAAAGATACATTTCTAATAAATTACGTAATAATTTATAATTTAATTGCACAAAAAATTGTCCATCCTATACCTACCTACAGCCGTACAGAGGCCTGACAATTATTCAGGACAGAGGTACTTTTGTTATAATATTCTAATGTTGTCGTATGTTATCTCAATACTGCTGACTTTATAACTAAGGAAACAACAGAAGGTGTCAGAGGTTGATTCTTGACTGAAGCTGGACTGTTAAAGTCAGTATAAAAGAAGACGCTCCAGTCAACGTAAAGACGGACGGAAGATTCTGAACTTTTATTGAATCTTTGACTAATGCAAAAATTCAATAGTTGCATAGATGAGTTTAGGGCGCGTCCGGAGCTTCCTGTGGGGGGTGCTGATGTCATCTTTGGTAAAGATTTAGCAGGGAGGCATAGCTGGCCTGTTACAGCAGATGAAACATCAAAACAGTCCTGACAGAAGAGCAAGCTGATCCTTAATCATAGGAACTGTTGATCATCTGAGGTGGGAAAATATCATCCAGCATATCTTTGCCACCCTGAGCTACTCATGAGGAGGCGAGCAGGACTCCACTGTGTGGAAGAAGTTCTGTCTGTGACACTGTAGCTGTGCACGCGGGGGTCAGGAAACATGAGTCAGATATGTTTCATGGCCACTGCTGAAACATAAGATTTCTATGATCAATAGAAGAATATTTGTCTACTGCTCAGTGCAGTAAAACTCCTTTGATATAAACATATAGACCTGATGTAACATTAACATCAAATATTTTAATACTTAAAATAATACTAGTAATAATTTCATTTGTTATTTGCTGGTTTAGAGGTTTAAAAACCTTTTAAACATAGAGACACAATTAAGTAATTAAGTGAACAAATGAGTAAGTGATAATGTCAGCAGATGATCAGTGTGTAAATGGACCGATTCTTCTCCTGAAGCACTCAAAGCGCAGCAGTCACCCATTCACACTCATTTATACGAGCGCCTTTTCTGTGCTTAAGTGCTTTTTATCCAGCGTTCACACACAGTCACACTCCCATGGATGAAACTCAGGGTTATCCTTGCCCAAGGATATTTGGGGAGCAGCCAGGGATCGAACCACCAACCTCCCGATTAGCAGATGACCTACTCTGATGAAAACCTTCACCGTAATTCTTCCTCAGTCTCCAACTGTCCACACTCACGTCCAACCAGGTGGACTATGAGGGCTTTTGTGCAGAAATTGAATGAGAAATGATTACTGTGATAAGTTCAGCACCAGTGGGCTGCAAAATCACTATGTGCCAGGCTCCCCCACTTTCAATCACAACTCGCATTTTGGCAAGGACTCCAAAAATTGTGCTGTGAATCAGAAGAATCCAACGCAATTTTCTACACAGAGCCGTGGGGACAGCAGCGGCGCCAGAGGACCAGAGAGCGCTGTGATTGTAACCCTGCGCTCAGATAATGTCATCACAAATGACTGACTGGACTCTTTAACATTTACTTAGGCAAGCTGGTTCTAAATCAACACATCATTATTACATTGTGTTATTACTTTATTCTTCTCTTGTTACATTTTGATGGCACAGTTTTAGTAAATGTGAAACTGAATCTGAGCGCGTATAGGACATTAGAAAGACACAGACTGCTAGTTGAGACCTGATTTAACTAAAGGTGACCTGTACCTTGGAGGCCAGCGCTTCAGCACTTTCTCTGCACATTCGCTCAATCTCCAGGTTCTCCTGGATGGCGCTGACCTCTTCAATGACCATCTGAGAGACTAGAAAACACAAAAAAGACAAGATGAGAGGAAAGAGGGCAAACGGCTTTTTCAACATCATGTTACAGAACAAATAAAAATAGTAAAATATGACAAACATCATATCCTACAACACTGATGTGAGGGAACTTCATGACTAATATTTTTCAGTGTTACATGTGGTTGTTAAATTCTCTGTTGCTCTGTTTTAAAATCTCACCCTCAGTTTTTTATGTTAGAGTTAGTGTATGTATTAAATACTATGACTCTCAAATGTATTAATAGTTCTAAATATTTTCTGGGCGTTGCTGTCTCCAGCACCTCACAACAACTCGGTTATTAGGACAACAGGTTATTAAAAAACATAAATCAGTGTTTAAACAAATCATATGTGTTAATTTTACAAACGAGTCATTAGTATTGACTGATGAAATATGAAAGGCTGTATTCATGTGAATAAGAACTTTAAACATCAACTCATGAACAAAAGGTCACGATGGAAACAAAGAAAATAATTAGGATTTTCTAAAAGACGATGCATTCCTGCAGCTGACCAAGGTTATTATCGTTAACGAAAACTAACGAAATAACGAAAACTAGAAGTGAAAAAACATTTTCGTTAACAGAAATAAAAATAAAAACAAAAAAAGGAAAACTAACTAAAACTGTAATGAGTGTTCACAAAACTAACTAAAATTAACTGAATTTATAGCAAAAATGCGTTTAGTTTTCGTTGATGTGTGCGTGTCATACAATAGTCAAGGGTGAAAATGAAGTTTAGTTTCCAGGTTTTTTTCTTGCTGTGTCTCATTATGCCAGCAGGTGGCAGTATGTTAGTCGAGTCGTCTGTGTCGCTGCTCCGTCCACGCGCAGAATCATGTCAGGAAAAGTCTGGAGAAAGCGCCAGAGTCCAATTTGGGATTACTTTGAATATGACTGTGTTTTGGATAAAGCAAGTGTCTTGTAGTGGAACGAGACAAATTATGAGGGACATTTCTAAAAGGAAAAAAATCCCACAAACCTTAAAGTGCACTTGAAAAGCTCACACAAGAAGGCTAACCTAGCTTACCTGGAGAAGGTAAGGGAGCACGCCCAACCCTCATCCCCAGAAACAGAAGCTAACCCCAGGCAAGGCAGCGTGATGCATCCCGAGACAACAGGACTGGGATATCTACATAACTGTGTGAGTCAATTGCCTTAACACCCGGTGCTGCAAGAGTTAATAGTCTCATTGGGGCCAAGATATACATTTTATAGTTGCCTGGTATCAATGGTTGTTCATCTGCCTTTATTTATTTAAAGAACCCCTAGGTGGGAATGTGAGCTGTCCGTCTCTGCGTGTTAGCCCTGTGACAGACAGGCGACCTGTGCAGGGTGCAGAGTATGGTAGCTGGAATAGCAACATACCCAAGGATAAGCAGAAGAGCATGACTGATATGATGAAACTGGGATTTTGTTACACTTTATTGCAAACACAACTAAAACTATAACTGAAACTAATCAAAACTAAACTGAAACTAAGGATTTTCCAAAAAATAAAAACTAAACTAGCAAACAAATGGTAAAAACTAATTAAAACTAATATAAAATTGAAAATCTGAAGTCAAAACGAAATAAAAATAAAAACGAATGAAAATTGCAAAACTATTAAAACCCTGCAGCTGACGAGAGCGCCGTAACACTCAGTCACCTCAGCAGTGAATGACCTGTGTGCATCATTAGAACGAGACTTTATACTGAACTACATATTTATTTATGAGCTGATATTCAGATTATTTACCCAGCTTTTTATTTTCTTCATCCGTGTCTGATTGAATAGACGAGGAAAAGGATAAAGAGCAAGAGTATTAATAAAGGCGAGTGTTGTGCAAGTATTTCAAGGGTGGACATGAGCTTCTCTTTAGGAGTCATGAAGTGTGATGCTACACTTCAGCCTGCGTGGGAACATTTTTATTCTGCAATGTGACAAGAAGTGATTTTTAATTGATATTACTTATGACAATGGTAAAGGAAATACATGACCAACACATTTACCGCTAACTGCGTTCTGGTCCCGACTCATGTAAAGATCCACACAGGCCCCGTTTGGTGGAGAAAACAGGAGCTCACACAGCAGAGGGGAGCGTGGGAAAGCTTTAACTGCACACTTTGAAACCATTATATTATTACTGCTTCTATGTAATAATAGCAGTAATGCTACCATTGCTGGCGTTTTATTCTTCTTTTATTTCTGTTCTGTTTTCTGATCATGTCTGGTTTGTTACATCTGTGAGACAAAGTCTTTAAAACAAGCCAGAAACAATAAAAACTATCTCAGCACACTTACTTTTTTCCTTTGACTTTTCAAGTTTTCGTCCCTACAAATATAATTGAGCTCTGAATAATGTAAACATGTCGACAGTTACCTGGATGTAGAGTCAGGAGGGTCTGTGGGAGCTTTAGTTGGCAGAAGCTGCCTGCTGCTGGCCACAGCAGGGATGATTACAGGAAATGTGTCAACCCCCCAAAACGAGACTTTTAGTTTGTGTCCCACACTGGATATATTTTAGTCGTAATTTTAAGGTTTTACATGAAACCTGCTGGGCGTCTGTCTTTTGTCATGTTTGTTGTGTGTTCAAAGCTTCCAGGGAGTAAAAATAAAGTATGGATGAATAGTAAAGGTTAGATTACTGGAAGGCATCGATTAAAAGAGACGTAGAGAAAAAGTTTGAGCCTGTACAGCAGAGCATAAACCCAGTGACAACACCCTGGATCTACTAAAGACAATGAAGGTGGTTTATTTCCTGAGAATCTAACAGGTTCTTGGAGCTGAGTGAAACTGTGAACATGCAGCGGTCCGATTCACCGTTAATATGAAAAACTGTGATTAAAACAGTTTTATTAAAACATTGGGAACAAAATTTCCAAACAGCAACAATGTTTCGAGCTGCAATCGTACCTCGGTAGGAGAAGAACACCCTAAAGACTGCCCTGCCACTTAACTAATTAAACATTACGGCTGAGTGAGGGAGAAATTAAGCATTAGTGCCATTGCCGTGGGCAATTCCTTCCCCCCGGTGACACCTAATTAAGAAGTTGATGAACGTCAGCTCGGCGATATCCACTCTGCCGTCCTCCGTATCAGGCGCTCAATAGCACTTAGCTGCCAGTTTTCTTCCTCAGCTTCTTCTCTGCCTCTGTCCACACTCGGCAACCTACGAGAGGGTGCCTCGAACTAAATGACGTGTTAATTATAATTAATGGTAGCCATGGTAAATAAACAGCGCTGGAAGCGTTGCAAGTATATGAGCACGAGTCCACAGGGGGCTCTGACACATCACAATTGGCATTCTTAATTGTAAGTTTCAGCCTCCCCATCATCGTCCCTCCATCTTTCCCCCCTCTTTTTCACGCTTGTCTTTTTTCATCCCGCTCTCAGGAGCGACAGTGATTACCCCTGTGCCGACGTGCTACATAATGGTATCAGCGCCGTCAACGGAGCAGTGAATTAAATTGTATCTGCAGCCGCTGCGAAGCCTTGATGAGGGGGGCAGATGCCTTTGTGGTGTTATCATTATAACACAATGGTCATGTTGTCATCAACCTTGCCATCGCCAATTGAAAAGGCACGATTGTGTGTTGGGGGGCTTTTCGTCACATCCTCCCACAGCCCCCGCTCCCCACCACCCACCCAACACTTCTGCCCCACCCCCAGCCGTTTCGTTGTGAATAGGAGCAATTTTCTAAGAGCTATGAAATCACGTAATAGGTCCTAATATGCAGCTGCTTGGCACAGTGAGGCAGCCTCTATTAACGCGTAAGTCAAACACAATATGTGTTTTGGCTGGAGAATCACTGAATACATGAGTACAGGCCAGAATTATTCAGATGAAAATCCACACAACTGTCATGGTTACAAAGACAAACTATTTGCTCCATCCTTTGACATGTGGTGCCCCATTTCAAATTCTGTCTCCACTAAAGTGGTCATAGCAACCTGTAAGGAAAATCAATTGAATGGTGCAGCGGAGCACCTGAAATGTGTTTGCAATCCCAGGAAGCAGATAAAAGCTCAGAAAAGGAGCTGGAGCTGCAACGGTGCCGCTCACGTGCCAATATTTGTATCCAGGCTCGTATTTCCACAGCTGCCATCGTTTTCAACGTACATTTATTACAGCGCGCCGTTAAATAGGCACGTTAGTTTAGCCTGCAGCTCACTTTTCCAAGTGCGAGTGACAGAGATATCATGTTCCTGCTAATGTCTCATACCTCACTGTGCAGTCGTCAATCTTTGTTCTGTGATCAGATTTTTTATGCTTTTAGTGTCATATTATAATACAAACAATGTAAACAACTTCTCACTGTAATGCTGTGTGTGTGTGATTGCCACTAAATGACTGTATCCCTGCAGAGACTAATGTTCAACCTGTCACGACTATTTTGTACCATATATTACTGTTTCCCAGCCTTTTGGAGCCACGACACGTTTCACATTAGAAAAATCACACCACCAAACAACAATGTCACAAACAGCACATGGGTTATTTTTCCCTGAGTACCACGTATAGCAGACTTAGCTTGGTTTGTCCCCAGTATAGCTTTGTTGCTTTCTTCTCATGCTAGGGCCTTCACCTGGGTCGGAGTTTTCCCCAGGACCAGGTCACACTGACTACTTTTCAAATATTTATCTATTGCCATTATGCGCTGCATCGTCTCACAGCATTGTGTCATTTCTCCTTCGTCTTCTTCTGTTTTACTGGCAGTTGGCAACTCATTTAATTAGAGCAGGTAGTTGTACTGCCCTCTAGTGGAAGAGAATATCACTGTTCCGCCCGTTACTCATGCCGATAGCTTAGAGGACCAATCAAGTGGAACCAGATAACCATCTACGGCACACCTGTGGATCACCTGACACACCTATGTGGTTGGGAAACAGTGCTGTAATGGCATGGTACAATTCAACATTATATAGCACCATGCTAGCTTGATCTTAAAATAAATCTTGACAAATTACATTAGAAGCAATATCAGGAGACAGATCGTCTGGAGATTTTGCTCTAAAATCTAAAAGAAATGTTTTGAATATGCACCTTTTACTGCTTCAGGTCATATAGATGTACACAAAATTACCCAGACATACAATAATTAGACATCGAGGGGACATTTGTGTATATCATACCTGTAGGTTCAGAAATGGACTCTGACTAAACTCCCATTTCTGAAAGTCAGCTGGTTCCTAAAAAGCCTGCTGTAAGTGACACCAACAGGAGGCCAGAGAGCCACCAGATCATTATTAAGCCCAACTGAATCAAACTAATCCTACACTTTTGACATGATAACAGGACTCAAACTTCAGAAGTTTTAAAGACACTGACAGCAGTGGATGCACATAACAGCAGCACGTCTTACTGTGAGTGGAAGCTCCATTAATATTCCTCACAAGAGAAATGACCTCAACTTTTAAAAGCAATACAGGAGAGAAAAATGCCAAAGAGTTACTGGAGCACAGATGAAGTCTTTAGGTACAACACTGAACCAGCAAGCACTTCGGTTTCCAGACAACTCACTGCTTTCATTCTTTAAGGCTGTGTAAAAGTCACCTGGAATATGTACAAACTGTTGTACATAAAGTCTGTTGTTCAGTGAAATTATACTTGATAAGCTTTGAATGATAACTCAGCAACAGCAGCGTTTATGACGAGCTTCACAAGCTCAGTGTGAGGTCAGACGGTGGTTCAGCCACAGAAGTGATGAAACCTGATTTTCAGGTCTTTGAGTCTTTAAATCCTTTGTGAAGAACAATGTGATCGTCCTAATGTGCAGATGGAGGCCTAATAATTACTGGACTTTACAGCAGCAGCATGATTGCAACCAAACCTGGTTCACAAACCAACACTAGAATAGTCCTTGGATCGCTGCATTTGACTTGAAAAGCTTTGGCAGGAATGAAGCGGGGCTACTTGCTGTAGATCCAGCTGGCTGACTGCACAAATGTAGCTGAGCTTCTCTAAATGTCAGACACAAGAGGAAATAAAACTCCACTTGGGAAAAAGCACTAATCTTTGTCTTGTCAACGTATTTGTTTCATGTCTAAAACCACTCAATCAGTGTATGTGCAGATTTTATTTCTGTAGCTGCAGTTTGATTTTTGTAACAGTTTAATTTATGAT
>JAQSNX010003775.1:0-69469 GCA_029532605.1 Oreochromis grahami | reverse complement strand
TCCTATCAGACAGCCAGCAATTTAAGGAGAACATGCGGCTAAACGTGTCACTCCTGGTCTGATTGGGAGGGGACCAGAGAAAACTACAGAGTCCGACATTGTTTTGGCAAAGTTGCACACCGATTCAATATTGATTTTAGTGACCTCCGTAGGCATAACCGGTGTCATTACTGCCGACGTGAATTATGATCTTACTGTATTTACGTTTACCCTTAGCCAGCAGTTTTAAATTTCCTTCAATGTCGCCTGCTCTGGCCCCTGGAAGACAATTGACTATGGTTGCCGGTGTCTCTAGCTTCACATGTCTGAGAACAGAATCACCAATTACCAGAGTTTGACCCCCGGGTGGTGTCGCCGAGTGGGGAAAAACGGTAAGACACATGAACAGGTTGGTGGTGTACCTGGGGCTTCAGTTTAAGACTATGCTTCCTCCTCACCGTCACCCAGCCGCCCTCTTTCCCCAGCTGCTTGGGGTCTGCCGGGGAACAGCTAGCGGGGCCTACGCTATCTTCGGCTGCACCAGCTACAGGGGCCTGGCTAGCTACGGGTGAATGAAGGGTGCTAAGCCCAGTCTCCAATTCAGTAATCCTGGCCTCCAGAGCTGCAAATATGCTACATTTGTTACAAGTATCATTACTGCTAAAGGAGGCCGAGGAGTAACTAAACATCTGACATAATGAGCAGGAAAGTGCAGGAGGGACAGGTGAAGTAGCCATGGCGCTAACGAGTCGGCTACGAGCTAAGCTAAGCTAGCGAAACAGTAAAGAGACAGTGAGTGAATACTTTGGCTATAAATTAGGTAGTGAGTACACAGAAAGGGTGATTCAGATGAAGCACGTTAAGATTATACTATGAAAAAGGGATGTATCAAAAGATTTAAATTAAATTGCTAAGCAGAAAAGCTACTCAGAAACACCACTGTGTTTGAGCGGGAACAGGAAGTGATACTCTACCACAGAGCGAGCGAACACCAAGTGAGTGTTCAGAGTTCAAAGAAATAAAAAAAACATGTGACATGAAACATGCAATCAGTGATGTGTTTGCAAACTGCATGGAGCTTTAACACAATCAAAATCATTTGTTCTTCATGTTTTACTGGAGCATCTATTTAATATAGGTCAACCAAAGTTTTTTGATCAATCTTTGTCTCTCAGCAAAAATACATTTAAAACCACAAGGCTGAATTCGATCAGTAACCACATGTTGCATCAAACATCATGTCACATTTTCATCACAAAGTTATCAGAGGCCCAAGAATAAGAAAAGAGATGTTAAGTGGTTTGTGATTAATTTGTGGTGAAAGTATTTTTTGCATGTTTTCTAAAACTTTTTTTTATTTCTTATGTTTGAGATTGTGAAAACCAAGATTTACAGAAATCTTGGTTTTCACAAAAATAACAAGATGACAACATTTTTTTTTAGCATCTTTTAATGTTATTTTTTTCTCAAAATAACACAAACAAAATCTACATGTAAGCAATATCTCACTGGACTAATAGCAGTTAACCACCACAGTCTCTGTTAGTTCAATTACCAGAGAGAAAATAAATAAAAAAAAAATGTATCTGTTCTCTAAAATTCAGATCTGAAGCCTTAAGATGAGCATTTTCACTGTTGCCATCTTGGTTGCAAAATAGACTTCCTTTGGTATTGAGTAAGACCTAAAATGACCCACTGATACCAGAAACCTGATATCGCCATCTGGTGGCCTTTAGATAAAATGCAGGTTTAAGGCACTTCCTAATTGGTTTAATTTTTCTGACCTGGAATCAACCTTTGCTTCCTTCTTATGGTAATATTTAAAAGATATTTTTTGAGGAATTCTGCTTTCTCTCAAAAAAATCTGGAAATCTGAAATGTGTTTGTGTTAAATCAGAAGTAGCTAATGTTAAATCATTTCACTTTCAGCATTCATCTACCTTCTTCTGCTTATCCAATTTAGAATCATAGCTGGGTTGCAGCCCATCTCAGCTGTCATTTGGGATGAGGCAGGGTACGCCCTGCACAGGTCACCAATCTATCGCCATTCATACTGACACTTAATACACCTCTGGTCACTTCAGAATCACCAGTGCATGAAGAGAACATGCAATCTACACACAAATAGACTGCAGCAGGCCGGTAGAAACCCAGGACTTTTTTGCTGTGAGAGAATGGTCCCAAACAAGCAAGAGCTGTTAGAGCCCATTAAAGTATGAAACAATAGATTCATAAAACACAGTAAAGCTTTATTTAAAGTGTGACATTATGCAAAGCTCTAGTAACATGATATAAAATACACAAAAGAGCATTTAAAGAATTATACTGGTCAAGCCCTGTGTGCACTTTTCTCTTAAAGGGAAAACACAGCTATAAAAAAAAAACAGTGATGACAGCATGTTACTGCAAATAATCACATGATACTTTAATACACTTCACAGCTCACAACTAGGGGTTAAAGTGGAATCTGTTCTGTTTAGATTTAGCCAACTGAATTCAACTAGATGTAAGCAGATGTTATAAAGCTAGCAAGAAAGGTGGAATTCAGTCTGAGTTTAATCAACATCATCAACCTTAATACTGTATAAATTCACTTCTGATTCACTTTATATAATCTGGTAACAGTAACCAGTCCAACAGAGTGCATCAGTTGGACTGTCTTTGAAGAATCTCAGTCATCCAGGTCATTGTAGTCCAAGGAGTTTGGAAAGAAAAGCTTCTGGACTTCTTTAGGTTTCTTCAAGACGTTTCACCTCTGATCCGAGAACCTTCTTCAGTTCTTAGAACAATTGGTGGAGAGTCCCAGATTTTAAACACTATGGGAGCGTCCTCAAGAGGGTCATGGACCCCCTATTGATCCTCTACCTAGTCACACAATCCAAGGTGTCAAAATGACTGTGGATCAGAATCACCCAAACGTTTCAGGTGAACCCACTGTGAAAACTAGCCCCACCCTATCATGTGAAACATGACTGGGACTCTCCACCAACTGAAGAAACTTCTTTCCAAGCTCCTTAGATCATTTGGACTGGTTACATCAGTATCACAATACTGCAAACTAACCTGTCTACACTGCATTAGACTGTCTGCTATTTCCACGCATTCTTTGAAAAACACAGTTATTATATATGGGCAGAAATCTGTGCCATCAGAAACTGAATTTGAATAAGTTAAATTTGAATTTGAATTACTCGGATTGAATCTGAATTGTAATTTGAATGAAAGCTTTTGAAAACTGAATTTGAATTAGTCTAATTTGAAATTGAATTTATGGTTTGAAAATGAATTGATTTGCTTTGAAACTGCATTTTATCCTTTAAAAATTCAGCTCTCGAATAATTTCAGATTCACTTCTCACCATTCAGTTTCAGTTCTACAATTCAATTTCAGTTCCAAAATTCAGTTTTTTGGGACTTACATCCGGTTCCGGTTCAAGCGCAGATTAATAGAACTACAGACTGATAGCGTTACTGACGGAATCTACAGCGTCTTGAGCTGAATTAAGACTTCAGAAGTCATTCGTCATGTCGAATGACCAGCGGATAAACTCTCAGGTTGGTAATAAATGTATTACATGTATAAGAACAAGCGTCATGTTAACAAATGATAGCCGTACAGTCACCTTTATGCTTATTGTAGCTGCTAGCTAAAAACGCTAATTTAGCCTAGTTTGCCCTGGATTCAGCTTTGACAAACAAATATGATCGACTGTTTCTAGTAGAATTCCAAAGTTGTCATCTTGTACCCTGTCAGAGCCCTGTATGCTTGCAGAGACCCCTACAGTAGGGAAACATGCAAAACGCTGTCCAAACCTTTGTATTTGAGCTTTATTTATGTCTTACACAGCATCCCCACTCTTTAGCTAACTTAATAACTTTAGCTAAAGTGAATAGTTAGTCTAATTCATTAGTGCAGCGTTACTGGATCACCTCTGTTTGAAGTGATATAATATGATATACAACTATCACTGTGTTTAACTACCATAATAATTCTTAGGGTACTGAGTGCATGCTTATTAGTTGTTTTTTTTTTAACATACTGCTCCATTGCTATGTTTGACAGGCTGAAGTTGTCATGTCACCTCCTAAATCGACCATCTTTTACAGGTGTTTTGTGCCAGAAATGGAGTGTCCACTGAAGACTGAAGATACTGAATCTCTACGCCGTGCCATTGATCCCTCCTGTGCCTTCATCTAGACAAGAGACATTAACTTAACCACTCTCACATGCTCTGTACCTACATCACCTTCCCTGACAGTCGTAGCTTGGCTCATCTGAGGGTGAAATTATAAGAATGTGTTATTTTGCAAAGTGCTCTCTAGGGTTCCTAAATAAAATATGGCATTGAGGTCATTTCTTTTGAATTAATCCCTTCTTCTGAAATATAAGAACCTCTCCTGGTTTAAATGGCACTTTCTGTTCCTTACTTCCTGTTCCACTCCCAACCCCAAATAGATGCTGACAAGCTGACACAGTAACATGGAAGAGGGAGAGAAGCTGGAAAGGACTACTACAAATAAACCCAATGCCTAACAATGAAAAATGTAAAATAAGAACAATAATAATAATAAAGATAAAAGATGAAGTAACAAGTTTTTTGTTTTTTTGTTTATTCCAAATGATCATCCAGATGTCTGTGACATGTGATGACAAACACCATAATGGAAGGCCTTTGTCATCACATGCTTAAACTCATCATATATTTTTGCATATGCTGAACAGGCAGTCAGACATGCTGTAACTGTGGGGTAGAAAACTGCATGAACACCATACGGCAGGGGTCTCAAACTCCAGTCCTCGAGGGCGCATGGAAAAGTTGCATGACACCGGCCCTTCGAGGACTGGATTTTGAGACCCCTGTCATATTCCATATGACAGGTGTGGTTGAACTTCATGAAGACTCTGAAGTTTCTCTTCTCTTCTGGCAGGACAGGAATGTGGCCTTGTCCTGTGAGCCACCGTAAGGATGTACTTAGAGTAGAACTGGAGTGTCACCGGCCTCAGGCTCTTCACCTTTTCAAAGACAAAGCAGTCATTTAGATAAAATATTAGATATTGTTTACCTGTAAATGCACAAAGAGAATTTAGAAATGTAATTATTATCAAGAGTGAACAAGCACTAATAGTGTAATTTACAGCTGTGGCCAAACGTTTAGAGAATGAGAAGTGTTGTTTGTTTATTTACAAAGTTTGCTGTTTCAGTGATAGTTGTATATCATATTATATCACTTCAAACAGAGGTGATCCAGTAATGCTGCACTAATGAATTAGACTAACTATTCACTTTAGCTAAAGTTATTAAGTTCGCTAAAGAGTTGGGATGCTGTGTAAGACATAAATAAAGCTCAAATACAAAGGTTTGGACAGCGTTTTGCATGTTTCCCTACTGTAGGGGTCTCTGCAAGCATACAGGGCTCTGACAGGGTACAAGATGACAACTTTGGAATTCTACTAGAAACAGTCGATCATATTTGTTTGTCAAAGCTGAATCCAGGGCAAACTAGGCTAAATTAGCGTTTTTAGCTAGCAGCTACAATAAGCATAAAGGTGACTGTACGGCTATCATTTGTTAACATGACGCTTGTTCTTATACATGTAATACATTTATTACCAACCTGAGAGTTTATCCGCTGGTCATTCGACATGACGAATGACTTCTGAAGTCTTAATTCAGCTCAAGACGCTGTAGATTCCGTCAGTAACGCTATCAGTCTGTAGTTCTATTAATCTGCGCTTGAACCGGAACCGGATGTAAGTCCCAAAAAACTGAATTTTGGAACTGAAATTGAATTGTAGAACTGAAACTGAATGGTGAGAAGTGAATCTGAAATTATTCGAGAGCTGAATTTTTAAAGGATAAAATGCAGTTTCAAAGCAAATCAATTCATTTTCAAACCATAAATTCAATTTCAAATTAGACTAATTCAAATTCAGTTTTCAAAAGCTTTCATTCAAGTTACAATTCAGATTCAATCCGAGTAATTCAAATTCAAATTTAACTTATTCAAATTCAGTTTCTGATGGCACAAATTTCTGCCCATAATTATAATTTAGTTACACAAAACTGAAAGGACAAATACCTTGAATTTATACTTAAATACCCCTCTTTACTAAATACTTTTGCCACATAAAAGGAGGGCAAAAGGTCAGTTTTTATAAAGCCTCATATAAGGTAGGCACTCATCAACAAATACACGTACATTACTTAATTTAATAGACTACTCATACAATAAAAACATTGAATTTTTTAGTTTTGTAGAGTTGGAATTAAAACACATCATGTGTAAATGACACTGACAGAAACAATGAGCACTTTAAAGCTGATTTAAAAAAAATATTAACTTTTTAAATGAGGATTTTTACTTTTATATTTCTTCCACCTCTGCTCCTGTTCAGACATTCATGAGTAAAGTCTGCTGAGTGAGGAGTTTAGATTTACCTGTGACAATCAAAAAGACTCCAGGCAGATCGGACTGTGTCCATCCTTCATGATCTTTGTTGGATCTGACTGTGTATCCTCCTGAGTCATTCTTCTTCAGGTTGTTGATGGTCAGGATGTGTTGGTTCTTCATGTTGTCCTGATACTCCACACGACCTGCAGCCTCAATCAGCTCTTCAACTTCCACTTTATCTTTTCTCCATTTTTTACTCCAACATTTAAACTCTGGCTTCCTGTTATCAGGATGTGAGTATTCACTTGTGATGTTGACTGAAGATCCTTCCAGAGCACAGATTCTCCTGCTGACATAATTCACTCTCCAGCAGTTTTGATCCTGAACACCTGAAATATAGATGGGAGATTTAAAGTTTTTCAAATGACTTGTATGCTGATACTTTTATTTATAGTTAGCTGAAAGAAAAAAATGAGTTGTGTATTACTCACAGACTTCTACAGACTGAAGATGCTCGTGGTCTTTTACAGCACATGAAAACTTGTCTTTTGCAGAAGCAGGAACTGAAATATTTTGATTCCTGTAGTTTCTGCTTCTGTTGTGGTGCCACATGTACTGAGTTTCAGGCTCAGTCGGTGCACAGCTGCTGTTACAGGTCAGTCTGACAATATCTGATGTGTCAGAAGATGTTTGAACATGAATCTCTGAGAAATGAGATGATGTATACATTTTAGTTTTGTTTTCAGTATGAAAAAAATAGAAAATTAATGAAATATATATTTGTAGATGTGGTAATAGTTATGTTAACAAAGGTCATGTGTAAGCTTCTTTCTTAAATGTATTTAACAAATATATTCAAGGTTTGGTGGAATATGTTTCCTTATCTGTGGAAACCTCACCTCTGGGATATGTGATGGAGCACGGCTCATCTACTGATGTCTGTCTGTAAGAACACATTCTCCCTTTAGCATAGGTCACACTGAAGCAGGTCTCTGTGATGGAACCTGAAACAAAGAAAAGATATTGATTGAAAAGATTCAATTTATGATGCTTTTCTTTCACTAAAGTCCTTATGTATCATCCTGATGCATACTCAATCATCCAGGTAAGCAAATCCCAAATATTCACTTTATCTGGATGTAGCATTTTCAGTGGGAAAAATGTTTCATTCTTCCTCAGTCTTAGCTGACTGCAGGTTTCCTCAGCCTTATAAAAAGTGCATTTGTATAATGACTGACACCACTGACTAACAATGCTCTGCGACGTCAATTTCATGATCATTAATATGCAAGCCGCCATGACCATTGCTCAATGGCCATGAGTGCCATTCGGAGAGTTGGGGAATGTCTCAATCACAGCAAGATGCAAGATGGTGAAAGATGCACCTTTAGGTCCCTCCTCGAATTACTCCTAAAAGTCTGCAAATAAGATCTTCAGTTAACGGCCTCCAAGAAACAAAGAATCTCCAGAATGCACAGAGCCAGCTGGTTAATGAACAGAGGAGACACAGACTTTTCCATTAAGATGCTAAAAATCAAGAGGAGCGGCTCAGACAGACATACAAAGCTGCTAGATGAGCATATTCTTCAAAATATGTGTGAATTCACTTAGACCAGGCAACAAAAGAAGTTTGATCTACATTTTGTGCATTGGAAACACCTGCCAAATACGGGGAATGTCATCAGTTACCAGAATAGAGATGGATGCACTTTTGTATTTTTGTTTTAATCTGTCCTGTTCAGCAGTTGTAGCAAAAAGAATTATGGTCTTCATGTTTTGTAGTGCCAGACATTTGCTTTGCAAAGAGGAGCACTGTGGGCTCTCTGTAGGTGTCTCTTAGTACTTTTTGTGTTTTATTTATTTACTTTATTATTTATAAGGTATGATTCTCTTGTGGATATTATAATGGAACAGACGGGGTAAAGGCCAGATTGGCAAAAGATTAGACAAATGCAGAGAAATCGAATGTCTGTTCATCGGTGTTTGTCATAGAACGTTCTCTCAACCAGTTCTTTAATCTTACTCTCTAGTCTTGTTAAAGCCTCTTTCATTTTCAGCTACCTCCATGTGTTCTAGCTTGTATAGCTCCATTAGAATGACGTTTGGCTCCTCTGCTAGCTTTGCTGTTGAGTTGTTACTCCCTCCATTACCCCATTCGTAGAATTATACTTTGTTCCATTCATCCCTGTCATGATCCTAATCCCGTGTACTCAGTGGTTTTGGTTTTGATTATTATCTTATGCTTTAGGAATTTATTGTTCTTAGGTTTGGTTTCTGTTTTGTATTTTGAGCTCCTTTTGTTCTTGTGTTAAGCTCGTGTCCGTGCATACCTGTTGTATTTCCATTTTTACTTTGAAGGTCTGTGTCTCATGTCAGTGTGTCTAGTTTTACTTTCCTTGTCTTGTTAGATTTCTCTGAGCTGTGTTTTCCTCCTGTCTCCTATTCCCTGATTACTTATAAAAGCTCAATAGTTCAGTAATAATAAAGTTCACTCACATTCACGCTAGTGCCAGCATTTGAGTCCTCTCTCACAACCTCCACACATCTGCCACCACAGCCGTGACAGTCCTCCTGGTGTCCATCTAATAGTTTTGGACACCAGGAGGTGTAAGTACGTTTATGTTATTTTAGTAGTGATAAATAACTGGTTTTAGTTTGTTTTTGAAAGAGCCACTTATTCACCATGTCTCCTACTTAGTGGTAGCAACAGAAGTCCTGTCCTGTATGATCCATTCTGTTTGTTTTGTAGGGACAATAAACATCATGACTCACACACAGAGACTTCAGGGGCTCTGAGATCCTCGTAGCCTTTGACAGCACAGGAGTATGTGACTGCTTCCTCACTGCTGAGCAGCTCTTGGTACCAGGGAGACCAGTCCTCATAGAGAAACTCTCTGTTCTTGTACCAGATGTAGGCTGCAGGCTTTTCAGTCAGAGGACAGCTGCTGCTGCACATCAGTGTTACTGTCTGTCCCTCTGTGGCAGGAATCACCTTTACCTGCAGCTCTGAGAGGATGATGGAGAACAACTTATACAATGATGTCATTTAAAAACTAATTAATGAGTAAAAGTTACTGTACCTGTAACAACCTGAAGAGTAATTTCATTGAGTGAACAGTTTCCTGGTCTGTCTGTAGTCTTCATACAGCAGTAAGAGTTTGCATCACTCTCTCTTAGATCATTGATGGTTAAAGTTGTGTTTTTCTCTTCAGACATGTTGTACGTTACACGTTGTCCATCCACAGAGAGCTCACTCTGAACATACTTTGATCCATTCAAGCGTACAGTGAACCATTTTCTGCTTGAAGTCAGATGTTAATGTGAGCAGTTCAGATCCACTGATGAACTTTTGAGAGCACAGATCCTGGTTTCTCCTCCATTAACACCTTTAATAGAAACTTTCATTAGTGAGCAGATTCAAGTTAAAGAAAGTAATGCAATATCTACTTATATAATTTCTCCATAGGATGATAAATTGTTTTTCTTTTTCATGTATAATGACTCATAATTACTCATGTCTTATAGGTAAAAATCAAACACATTGTGAATAATGTTCACAATATTATTGTTGTATTTTTGACATGTAAAGCTGAGAACACATATATATACAACAACTTGAACATTAAAAAGGGCATCAGCTAACTGGACAGTTTCATAAGTTACAATAGTTGCAGCAAAACGTGACTTCTTTCTTTCATTTGAGTCTCTTCTTTATATGTGTATTCTTTTCTTATTCATCACATTACAAATGATGTGTTCTTTGAGTTGTTTTTGCAAGCAGAAAGCTGCAGAGGTGTCAAAACTGTTGTCTGTGTCTGGTTTATGATGGTAACACCTCTGTGGTGAGACAGAGTCTCCAGGCTAAAGCTCAGTGATCAGTATGAACAATAACCTAGACTTTACTCTGCTGGGAACCTTACAACCACAGTCAGAAATAAGTGGTATCACAAACACCTTTCACATTCACACAGTCAGTCTGTGTGAATGTGACCCCCCCCCCCCAAAAAAAAAAAAAAAAAAAAAATTAATGGGGTAAAAAAGTTTATGAGGCGGCCCTGAGAGGTCAAATGCACTGCAACAACAACAACTCCCAACACCCCCCCCCCCCACCAAAAAAACCCCCAAAACCAAAAAAAAAAAAAAAAAACAGAAGAACATGATTGAATGTGAATACTTGTCTTCTGATGAGCTTGTCTCAGTGTAATCCTTTGTATCAGCAATTCTTTACCAGCTGTTCCATCACATTATTGTCTCCTTGAAAACACTTCTGTTGTTTTTTTTTGTGTACTTTTCCTTAGCTGTAATCTCATCCTTCTTCTACATATTATTGATCCACTGAGTTCATCCTAGTTCAGAAACATCATCAGAGGAACAGTGGTTCCCAAAGTGGGGCAATACAGAGAGGGCGTGGAATGAATTAAAAAAAAAAAAGAATTTTTAGACACTGCTAGCATAATGGACAGGTGCTTTGACGGGGCTTCCACAAAAACACAAAGCAGAAGATAAAGCAAACCAGCATCCCTCGAAGCCAAAGACTAAAGACTAAAATGAAGTTTCTGAAGTGCCTGAATGTCATATAATCATATAGTGTAGTATTGAGTGGACGCATGCCCCAAATCATTATTGTCTCTTATCATTAACAGAAATAAGAATAGTAGTAGAGTGATGGAGACCTTCGCCCACGTTTGTCTGTGGCAGTAGATAAGAGGGAACCATCTTTTAGTGGAAATTTACTGAAATGCTGTTGTTTAGACTAGAATGGGACACCTGATAATAAAACTGTTAGGGGCGCACCACCATTTCGAGATCTGCAGCAGAATGTCATGCAGGACGCATCTCCCTTCTAGAAGTGTTTTGTGAGAGAATAAAAACGTTAAATGGTCTACTGAGCAGTGTGTTGTCTTCCATCGGATGCCTACGAGGAATCAAAAGAACTCGGGGAAGTGTTGAAATTTAACACTAGCAAATATGATGAAGCATATCTTTGGTTTCCCCTGCACAACAGTGGTGGTAGGTATCCCCGGCAGAATTGTATTGCCCTGCATCAAGAGCACACGCTGGGCTGTCCAAATCACAGATAAACAGTCTCCCACAGTTGTTCATGTGCTTAAACCCATTTTGCACAGAAGCATTTTTTGAAAAATGTATTGATAGCAATGTAGAATATTCTTACACAGTAAAAACAAAACAAAGGGGGGCATAGCAAAAACAGTTTGGGAACCACTGTTCTAGACCTAGGGACAGCCATGCACACACAGTATTCACCATTCATTCACTCAACCCACAAACCCACTAAGGACACACAAAGAGACACAAAGACACAAAGGCAAACAGAGATTGGCAGGATGTGTGAAACGGGTGGAGGAAAATGCCCCCACCACTCAGTGGTGAAGCTTTACAAAGTGTACAAAATGAGTACTACTGTATGAAGACTAGACAGGGGGGAGGGGAACATGCATAGTCCACAGCTAACGCACCTGCCCCCCAAGGCCCTATGTGTATGGTGATGTTGTGAAGCATAATAAGCATAGTGTAATTATAGAGGAAGGGCACATTTCAGCACAGCGCAGCCAGCAGAGACATGAGTGAATGCCTCCACCCGCTGTGACCTACACAACCCACAACTCTCCATCAAGACCTCAAGAGTATGAGTGATGTGTTGTATGAGGGAGCACGAGGGAGGGAGGGCGAGGGTATGTCAGACAATAACCTGCTCAAAGGTTACCATGGAGATCTGACAACGTACTAAGACAGCCACCTCTGTGACACTGACTGCACTTTAATCTTAACACACCTGACAATAATTATATCAGTCTGGGAATGATTCCTTAGTGGAATATACTTGTTATACTATCAAAATATTCATACTGTGGGCTGAAAGGAGGCCATTTCTGATGTTTTTATATGTTGAAACAGAAAAGAAGATTTATCAGCAAATGTGCGCAGAAGCTTACACACCTTTCTACTCTGTGCCAATCATTTAATGATGATATTATTGTACCATGAAAGATTATAATCTTGCACTTCTGTACTCTTCACGAGTTCATCAAAGCAGAAAACCTTAAGTCCCTTAAGTCCCTCTGCACGAAGGAAGAGAAACAGTTGTTCCTACCTGAGAGACACATAATGAAACCCAAAAACAAAAATCCAGCTTCTGCCAAGATCATGGCTGCTGTAGATTTCAGCTTCTAGTCAGAAAGTTGATTGTATGAATCTTTAAAAGATCTTTAGAGCTGAACGTTCTCACAGGAAAGGCTGAAAACAGAACTGATAGTTATGAACTTCATTACATCTAAAAATAAACAGTATGAAGGTTTAACACCTTTTAGTCACTTCCTCAATCATCATGGGTTTAAAAAGAAGAGACTGCTAGGAAAGTATTGCGTAGTGCAGCATTTTTTTCACTGTATGTTTTTTTTAATCCCCTTAGTAATATTATAGTTATTATTTTCTTATAAACAAGTGCCTGACATTATGGTTTTTCAGCAAAAAATCAAAACAAAACAAAAACTCCTCAAATTTCTTGTGTGGAAAAAGAAATGTCATTCTACATTTCTACATTGATATGGACTGGGTAATATGTTAGGAATGAAAAGACACCACTACTCTGGGCCATGTGTGATGGAAATGAAAATGATCAACCAACAGAGGGCAGAATTCAAACACACCCTACAAATCAAAGTGGAAATATGATACAGCTGCTACTTTGCCAAAATTTTGTTTTTGCAACTCAAAATGATACTTAGTAGTTTGTACTGCCCCCACATGCTTTTATGCATGCCTGACAACATCAGCGCATCCTCCTGAAGTCACGACAGATGCTGTCCTGGAGGTCGGCGAGTGTTCGGGTCAGTCAATGCTATTAATTCTTTCATCCACCAATAACTGCCTGCATACTCTCACCACATGAGGTTAGGCATCATTCTGCACAAGGACGAAACCAGGACCCACTGCACCAGTGTAGGGTCTGACAGTGGGTCCAAAGATTTCATCCTGATACCCAATGGCAGTCAGGGTGCCGTTGCCCATAGCCTGTAAGGTCTGTGCATCCCTCCGTGGATATAACTCCCTAGCCCATCACTGACCCACCACCAAACTGGTTGTGTTGAATGATGTTACACACATCATAACATCCTCCAGATTCTTTCAAGTCTGTCACATGTCAAAGTCAGCCTTTTGTCAAAAACCCAATCTACAGGTCATACACAGGAATTTGAAATTGCAATGCTCCCATGACCCTCAGTGTACACTAAAACAGTATAAAGATAAAAAGATAAAATAAAAGTTATGTACAACACAATACAATACAATCTTAGATAAATAACAGTGTCCAACACAATCAGAGTGCTTGTGGGCAAGAGTTCGTGTGCAAGTGGGGGTGGGGCAGTCAGTGAAAAGACGATGGTGGAGGTTCAGAGTTTTGCATGTCTGGACGGTGGGGGGGTTCAGAGGGAGGAGGAGAATGCAGGTCTGGAGTTTGTGTGTGAGAGAGTTGAGAGGGACAGAGCAGGGAGAGAATTCAGAATCCTGACATGTATGCAGCTGTCTCTCAGTCTGCTGGTTCTAGCTTGGAGGCTCTTCAGTCTCCTTCCCAATGGCAGCAAACTGAAGAAGCTGTTGGACGGAGGAGTGGAGTCACCTGTAATGCAGAGGGCTTTTCGGGTGAGGCGGGTGCAGTCGATGTCCAAGAGGGAGGGAAGAGAACCTCTCTCTGCTACTCTCGTTGTAACTTTTTCCGGGAGGACCCAGTGCAGGAGCCATACTACACAGTGATGCAGCTAGTGAGGAACCTCCACGGTGCCTCTGTAGAAGGTGCTCATGATCGGGGTTGAGGCTCTTGCTCTCCTCAGCTTGCGGGGGAAGTAGATACATTGTTGGGCTTTACTGACCAGTGATGCTGCGTTTTTTGACCAGGAGAGATCTTCTGAGATGTGCATACCCAGGAACTTGGTGTTGCTTACCCTCTCCACACCAGCACCATTTATGGTTTGTGGGGGTGTCCAGAGTGTGAGTTCTCCACGATGGACCCTGACAGGGTCCATGGTGCGAGGCAGTGAGCACAAGGCAGGGTACTCATGAATATCGCAATTGTTATCCATTTGTAAGAACAAATTCTCCCTTTAGCATAGGTCACACTGAAGCAGGCCGCTGTGATGGAACCTGAAACAAATGTGTGGCAGTGTGTGGTTTTTAGCTCGCCTGGAGGGAATGGGTGGGGCAGCGTTTTCAGGGTGTCGTGTCTGGGGAAGCTGGTTGTCACTGCATTATCTAATCATGTCTTTCCTGTTTTAGTAGCAGCCGGGGCCGGAGGAGGAGGGACAATGACAGCAGCTGAAAGGAGAAGGGCTGGCAGCAGGGATCAAGCTGACACTGCAAAGTGTGACAGAAGATTAAGAAAAAAGTGCACAAGCAGCCATATCTGAGTCATGTTGGGTTCTTACTACAAAATGATATTGATTGAAACGATTCACTATACGACCCACTGTGTTTTTTCCTATCATATCTTTAAGACTTCTTCCTCTAAAGTAGTGATAGGGGAATTCCAGGCCTCGAGGGCCAGTGTCCTGCAGGTTTTCAACACAGCTGGTAAAATGGCTAAATTCATCATGTCTCTTCAACAGAGCCCCAGTAATGAACTAATCATTTGGTTCAGGTATATTGACCCGGGGTGATATCTAAAACCTGCACCGGCTCTTGAGGCCTGGAGTTCCCCACCCCTGCTCTAAAGTGATGTGGCAGTAATATTCAGTTTTGCCAGTAGATGGTAGTGTGACTTAAGTAAGTGTTGCTAAAACCAGTCGAGATATTCATGCATAAATTTAACAGAAGCTTTTAGCCCCAAATGGGCAGCATGGACACAAAGTTTGTGAATGTGATAACTCAAGAACGAAGCAACATAGGATTTTGATATTCATACCATCTATGCATCTATCAAAAAGAGTTTGAATCATTTACTGGTGACCGGTCAAGGTGTGAATTTTACCTCAAAGTCAAGGTCACCAGGAAGTTTAAAAAATAAACTAATAAAGATGTTATACAGCTTATTCTTCTGTGATTTGTGAGTACAGAGGAAATGTATACTGACTGTGACAGCGTCATTTGGCTGTTGCATTCCTTCTCTTCTCTTTTTGTCTCGTTCCTCATTCCCACTCCAGCAGTTTCAAAAGGCATCCAAGTCACTGAAATTTTCCCTTAAGCTGCACGATAAAAAGAACTTTTAATACAACCAGACCATCAAGAATATATTAGGTGCAGCTGAGATGATGGTGATGATGAACTAGTTCTGAGTCCTCTGAGTCTGGGACCAACATTTGTACCTTTTCTTCCATCCACAATAATATATAAAGTCGTAATATCTAAAATAGCACATTTATTAGAACCAGTTCAAATATGGTTTGTGTTCAGTGAAAAGTTCCTGGATTTTAGTATGCCTGATTTCAGACAATTCACTGGTTTGCTTGCCTATTTATGAAGCTAAATCTGTTAAAGTTTTGAGGCTTCCTCTTATTTGGTGTGAGAAAGCCTGACAAAGAGCGAGTGTCTCAAGATAAGAGCTGCTAAGTCTTTAAATATCTTAGTTTCAGTTCCTATAAGGAACTGCATCATTTCAGAAGAATTTCGGCCAAGCCTTTACAGCATTGCTTCATTTCATTGAGGTTTGCACATCCCTCTTAATGATTCAACACAGTATTTCCATCAGGCTTAGGTCTGGACAGACTGGACTGGACCATTGCAACACTTTGATTCTCTTCTTTTTCAGCCATTCTGTTGAAGATTTGCTGCTGAGCTTGGGACCATTGTCCTGTTGTATGACCCAGTTTAGTCGAGGCTTTAGCTGTAAGACAGATAGCCTTAACTTAATAATTAATAATAACTTAATAATAATTTACAGTAAATTGTAAGGGCCATGGCCACCTCAGTGACTAGAAGGTCACTGAGCCCCGATACACATATTATGTATATACTTCATTTTGTTTGATCATTGTATTTGAAATAAGTTTGAATCGGGTTGGTAGAGTTGTTGTTAATTAGGACATCTTAGTTGCACTGCACTGCAGGATGTAACAATCAGAAGCCACACTTTAGTTATTAGGAGTGGCTCATTTTACCTGAATCCTTGAATCTCTCCCATCCTAATTATGTCCCTCCATCTATTTTGTTACCACATTCATTTCACCTTCCTGTGTCTCTTCCTCACTCTGTTGTTGGAACTGTTGTCCCTACAACAGCAGCCTCCTGAGACTGTGAGGGCTTGTTAGTAGCTGTTGCTGGTAGTACTGCTGACGTTGCAGCAACTGTATATTAGTTTGACACTTATTATTGCATTTTATTTTCATTAAGAGATTTGATTTGATAAAAAAGTGTAGGTAATGAAAATGAACAAATGACTTCATAGCCAATGTGCAGCAGCCTTCAATTAATCAGCCTACAAGTTAATCAGCCCACCACTCCAGCCCTGGTGCCCAGATCCTTTGGAGGCAAAATAAGCCCATATCATCAGGCCTTGACCAGTGTGCTTGACAACTCGTATGAGGTGTTGTCCAATATGGTGCTGTGCATTAGCCTAATTTGTTCAGTCTTTTTCTAATTGTACTGTCCTGAATTTTAACATTTAACATGCTAACTAACTGGCTTGTAGAGTCTGAGATGCAGTTTCTTTGAGGATTGCATGGTCTGAGTTTGGGGTGAAGTTGCTGGGAAGTCTACCCCTAGGAAGACTGGAAACTGTTTTGAATGTTTTTCACTTGTCAATGATCTTTCTTACTGTAGAATGATGGACTTCATGTGTGAAGAAAACACATTAGTGTAAAAGATACAAATCTGGTACTTTAATACAATTCAGAGGTCATACAGATCAAATCACATTAAAAACTGTTTTCTTAAATAAATTAATGAGTACAATTATGCATAATTTCTACGTTCCAGAAACATCATTTAAATTATTCCTACCTGAAAGGCTGGAAAGAGATTTGATTTTTCTGACTCTGCCTCCAGACAAACTACATTTAAAGCAGCTCAGTTAAACATGTGACATGGCTACATATTATTATATGTTCATCAAAAACCTGACAGTGCTGACAGCGAGAGCAGGGACATGTGACACTGTTAGTGGTTATTTTGTGGTACAGACAAAAACCTAACAGAAGAGAAACCTGCAGACACAATCGCGTTGATGTTTTCATTAATGGCACCAGAAGGACACAAAGTAAAGTGCTTAAGATTAGGGCTTGAGCTTTTCAATCTCAATTGGATTTCAATTTCTACTTATTTCTACTGTAATTTATATTCCAATAAAGTGAACGAAATCCACTGATGGATCAAGAAGCTGCAGTGTCTTTGCTGTGATGGTAAAGGTTTATCATTGGAGATAAAATCACCATATTAACAAACGTTTCTTTATTAAGCACACAGTGGCTCGATGGTGGAGTAGAGGTCAGCTGTGTGGTTGTCACTGAAGTGCAGTCTGCTGTAGTGATGATCATCCTGATCTGCTGACTGAGCTGAGATGGTTTCATACATGGGGTCAAGGTTCATCTGAGGAGACGAGACAGTGATTATAAATTCATGTTAAACTGCATCAATAACTCATAGCTGGTGGTTTGCTGTTAGTTACATTGTCACTTTACTGACAGATTCTAAAACAGAACATCTCAAACTGAACCCCCCAAAAAATGATCGAAAGAAGAAATGAGAAACAAAGTCATTGACATCTTAAAAGGGTTACAAAAGCATTTATAAGGCTTTGGGGCTTCAGTGAACCATGGTGAGGGCCAACAGATTATTTTTTTTCCAAAGACAGCTTTTGCTGAAGTGCAGTTTTGCTATAATGGTCCACTTGATAATCATATTTTAGGTCTTTATTAGGATTTTCTATTTTGAGTTATTACAATCACAACAGACATGGCCCGGGAATTGATAAGAGAAAGGAGAAAGAAAGACAAGTTGGGGAGAAAATCAACAGAATGAGCACAAGAAGAATAGAGAAGAGGAACAGAGAAAAAAAAAACACTGAAACTGCTTTAACACCAGCTAGAAAACCAAAAAAAGCCAAGAAACAACACACAAGGGAAACTCCAGCAACAACAAACATAAGCATAAGTAACAGTAAATAATAAATATTAAATGTTACCTAGCAGGACAGAGTATTAATGAAACATGGCATGTTCAGAGGCAGCTGTCGACCAAGATGTGTCTGTGAGCATCTGTTTGTACACCTGTATGAATACTTTTGTGTACATGTGTGTGTTTGTGTGTCTGTGAGACTGTGCTTGTGTTCATAAGGTTTCTCCATGTAGGTGTCTAAAAGTGTGTATAGGGAGCCCGCAAGCTCTGCCTGCAGCCTGCTACAGCTGCACCAAAGCAGACCGAACACCAGGGCCAGAGACCCTTGGGCCCCCCACCCCCCAGCAGGCCCCGGACACAGGCAGGGGGACCAGGCCCCACCAAGCAGCAGCCGGCGGGTGGGGAACCAGCCACCGGCAGGGAGCGTGGTAGGGGGAAATAGGCCCCCACACCTGGGGGAGCATGAGATGTTCTGAGAAAGGTGGAAAGGTGGAGTCTAAGACACAACCTGACACACATACATTCCTATTGCTGCATTGTCTCTAAAATTCTGTAAAGTTTATGGATTGGAAGTCCTCTTTTTTCTGTTGCACAAAAACAAATAAATTGGTGAATGGATAAAATATTTCATTTCACAGTTTAAACATGACTGATCTTAGAGATAACACGATGATATTCACCTGATACACGAGAAGACAGTGAGAAGTATTAAAAGCAGCAGAGCTGCAGAAACTCCTGCAGCTGCTCGTGTCCGTGTTCCTGTGATACTTTGGACAGTGAGAGTCTTTGGAGCAGAGCTGATATCTTTGTTGGTTTTCACAGCACAGGAGTAGCTTCCTGCATCCTCCCTGCTGACTGGGTCTAGGATCAGATGTTTGTTCTGGTTCTCTCTCGGGGTCAGAGGTCGACTGTTCAAGTACCAAATGTAGTTTGTGTTGTCAGTCAGAGGACAGCTGGTACTGCAGGTCAGTGTGACTCTCTGACCCTCTGTCACCACTGCAGAAGGACTCATCTTCACTCTCAGCTCTGAAAAACACTCAGACTGGTCAGTAACTTTAACACAAACTAGTTCTCATTAAAGAGAAAACAGGATTTGGGGCTTTGGATTTTCACTAGTGTCTGAAGAGTGCAAGAAGCATTAAAAAAAAACTCTTTGTAGCCTTTTGACTAAATAAAACATTTCTCATCATCACCTGAGGAAAATTCATGCATTTTCATCTTGTCAATTCAGCTGAAAGCATTGCAGAGAAGATTGTGTTGATTGTTGTTTTTACATGAAGAAAGACAAACCATAATTACCTGTGACAATCAGAGTAACTCCAGGAAAATCAGACTGATTCACTTCTTCATTTTCTGTTGTGATGGTGAACCTGTATTCTGCTGAGTCATCTCTCTTCAGCTTCTTTAATCTGAGGATGTGTTGGTTCTTCATGCTGTCATCATACTCCACATGATCTGCATCCTCAGTCAGCTGTTCAGCTTCCTCCTCAGCATTTCTCTTGACTTTGTACCAACATTTAGACTTGTATCTGCTCATAGTCAGGATGTGAGTATTTACTGGAGATGTTGACTGAAGATCCTTCCAGAGCACAGATTCTGCTGTGGACATAATTCAAACTCCAGCAGGAATCACCACCACCTGAAATATGGATGAAAGACAAATATAACATACATAAATATACAGAAATAATTTACAAATCATTTCCATTCATGCATGCTCTTGTATCATTACAAAATATATAAAATTATTACAAAATAAGCACTGACAATTGTCAGTAGCCGTAACAGAGACTCACACCTCATACAATAATGAATCAAAACCCTGCAACTGCAGCCTAAAAATGCAAAAGAATAACATCTGTGACTGTTCCAACAAAATAAAACATTATCAGATCTTAAAAAAAGGATGTTTAATGCATCATTATTGTAGCATTAAAATTTACAGTGTTTCTGTTATTGTGGTCAGATATTTTAACAACAACACAGACCAGTCAACTGTACCATACCATAACTGTTCTATTTTGTAAGTTTACAGACAATAAGTAATAAGTTTACTCACAGACGTCAGCAGAGCGCACATCCTCAAGACCTTTTACAGCACAAGACAAACTGTCATGATCAGAGGTGGAAACCTGAATCTGTTTGTCCTCCTGCACTGTAGGTTTTCTGTTCTCATACCACACAAAGGAAATCAGAGGGTCAGTCAGAAAACAGCTGCTGTTACAGGTCAGTCTGATGACATATCTGTGTTCAGCAGGAGTCCTCTGGACATGAATTTCTGTTGGGAGATGATAAACACATTTTCCACCAGTTAATCTCTGTCATGTCAAATAAAGACAAAAATGAAAAATTAAATTTCAAAATGAAAATTGTCTACAACTTCACCTCTGGGATATGTGATGGAGCAGGACTCATCCACTGATGTCTGCTTGTAGGAACACATTCTCCCTTTAGCATAGGTCACACTGAAGCAGGTCGGAGTTACAGAACCTGAGAAACACCACTGACATTTAAACATTTAAAATGATTCATGTCTGTCAGACATCTCATGACATGATGAGGAGGTGTCCATCATGACTCACCCACAGAGACTTCAGGGGCTCTGAGATCCTCGTAGCCTTTGACAGCACAGGAGTATGTGACTGCTTCCTCACTGCTGAGCAGCTCTTGGTACCAGGGAGACCAGTCCTCATAGAGAAACTCTCTGTTCTTGTACCAGATGTAGGCTGCAGGCTTTTCAGTCAGAGGACAGCTGCTGCTGCACATCAGTGTTACTGTCTGTCCCTCTGTGGCAGGAATCACCTTTACCTGCAGCTCTGAGAAGTCACATGACCAACATGAATACACTGATCATTCATAAACTCATTCATTTGTCATGCATTTGTAAAAAGCACTGTACCTGTAACTTGGAAATTAATTCCACTTTGTTGGCACTTTGATGTGTCAGCAGTTTTAATGCAACAGTAAAAACTTGCATCTCTCTCTGTTAGATTATTGATTGTTAGAGTGAAATTACTCTCTGCTGACATGCTGTACTTTACGTGTGTTTCATCTGTAGTGACCAATATCTTGGAGATAGTCAAGTATCCAGCATACCAGCTATTTCTTGCAGTGGGATGTTGATCTGAGCAGGGCAGATTCACTGATGAACCTTTCAAGGCACAGATGCTGTTTGGTTTTCCCTGAACACCTTTAACACAACATGTGATTAGAAAACATGGTGAACATTTATGCTAACTTTCTTTTCTGTGCTAATGTGTGATGACAGCATGTTACTGTGAAGGATCACAATCTGGTGTTTTGATATACTTCAGATTTCAGAACAGCAGAACAAGTAACTGAGATTTTTCTCTTTCTCAAATAAACTTGTAACTTTCTGTGACTATTTTCTACATTCCTGACACATCATTCCTTACAGTTATCATGAAGAGAAACAAATTATTCTTACCTGAGAGGCACAGAATGAAACCCAGAAACAAACATCCAGCTTCTGCCAACAACATGGCTGTTATTAATTTTAACTTCTAATCAGAAAAAGTTGGTTGTATGAATATTTTAAAGGCCTAATTACTGCTGCTGTTCATATTCAACTTGAAAAAATATCAGAAACTTGAATCAATCAACAGCTATCTAAGAGGATAGACTGAATGCAGAGCTGATTTAAGTGTTTCTCCAAACTGCATTCAGCTTTAATACCGTCGCTTCCTCGTTTATCATTTCTTTCACTACAAAGAGACCTCTAGTGTAGAACTGATATACTGCAGCAGATATTCAAAATCATATGTGTGATGTGTGAATCTGGGGCTGTGTGAATGCTTGGTCTAAGCAGTGCTATTTGGTCTTTTAATCTTTCTAAGACGGCTTGATTTAGGTTTTATACAGTGTTAGGGAGTAACAGAATACATGTTGTCATGGTTCTGGGTCATTTTGACCCAGCTTTTTCTGTTTCTGTTTTGGTGTTTTTCTAAACTATGATTTGTTCAGATTTTTGAGTTGTGCTGGTTTGATTTTGTATTAAGGGTTATTCTTGGTTTTGTTCTCTTTACATTATTTGGTGTTCTGGCCTTTAGTTTAAGTCACCGTCTTCTCTGTTTTATGTGTCATATTCTTCCTGTCTCTCTCAGTGTCATGTTTGTGTTTTTGTAATTTGTTTCTTATTTCCTGTTTTACTTTGAAAGTTCATGTCTCATGTCAGTGTGTTCAGTTTTACTTCTCCCCTGTCTCGTTAGCCTAATTTCTCCCAGCTGTGTGTTATGTTCCAGTATTCCAGCACCTCTGTTCAGTGTTTTTGTGGGTCTTATTTTGAGGAGTTTTTCCAGCAATAAAGCTGCGTTTTCAGTTTAAATCCTGTCTCCAAGAGTCCTGCATTTTGGGTCCACCACTTCTGCCTGCCTGCCACACAGCCAACCACGACACATGTACCGCTGTTACGTATTTAAAATACAAAATATATGTTTTTTTTTATTAACAATATTTTTATCATGTACAAGCAAAGTCCAACATCCTAAAGTCTCACAGCAGCCATTTCATATTGACTTAATTTCTGTTTAAATTGTTGAAATCATCACATCACACTGGCGTTAATACTAATCGTCATATCTACTTGATATCCAGTTATTTAACATTGGATGCTCAACATCTTTAACAGCACAAGAGAAGCTGTCTGAACAGTAAAGTCTTAGTGTTTAGCATCTGATAATATGATGAGAACTTGAACTAAGCTTTTCAAAAACTAAATGTGGCCTGAGAGAGGTACCCATTTCAATAGGAATTCTCCTTAGTGGCAATGGACTGAGTAAACTTGGAGAACACATCAGTAAGAATCAATACATTTTTATGACCATCAACAGAGGGTTCAAGGCATTAGAAATCAATTGCTAGAATCTGATTAGGCGTCGCAGCCATGAGGTGACCCATGGTTGTTTTAGGTCTGGAATAAACTGCCTTAGCCTGAGCACAGCGTTCACATTGCTGACAATGATCCTCAACCTCTAAACACACCTGGCCTATAACATCTCTTCCATATTAAGTCTTCAATTCTGTCTATTCCCTGGTGACTATGCCCATTATGCAAGTCATGCAAAACCTCATTCCTCAAGCTCTGAATGAGCTAGGGATGCAAAACTTGGGACAAAGTGGGGATAATAGCTCGCAAACCCCAAGAATGACCTTAACACAGCAACAGAGCTAGGAGTTTTGCCAATTAGACACAGCAGATATTTTGTCTGGTTCATTTGCTACCCCATCCTTGGAGACTGCATGCCCAAGGCACTTTACCTCTGTCTTCAAGGAGCAGCATTTTTCCAACTTAGTTTTCAAGTTTTGAATCTGCAAAGTCTCCAGAACCGCTGCTGAGTGCTGGATATGCTCATCTGCTGTGGCAGAAAAGACAATTACGTCATCCAGATACAACAATAAACATTCTGGGTGATTCTGGGAACAAAACATTTACTCCATCAATCGCTGAAAGTGCTTGGTGCATTGCAGAGACCAAATGGCAAGCGGTGAAATTCAAGTAACCCAAAAGGAGTACAGTTATCCGGCTCAGCAACAGGGACCTGATTGTAGCCACTAGACCAAGGTCAAAAACCAGCATCCACTGGACAATACATTCAAGGACTCCTCAATTCAGGGCAGGTGAAAAGCATCCTTCCTAGTCCTTGAATTCAACAGATGGTAATCCACACAAAGCCTCAGTTGCCATGGTAACACATTTTTCTGCTCCGAACTCCTCCAACAGACTGGTCAGGCCATCTGATTGGCTGACAATTTCAACTTGGCCCAAAGTGCCAAGCTGACTGTGAGATGGCAAAACGGCCTCAGTTAATCCCACATTGGTGATGGGGATAAATACAGTTTGGGAATAAATGACCACTCTCACCAAAGGTGGAGAAGAAAGGAATCCATGAGGCAAACCTGTATCTAACGGTTCAAAAAGCGCACTTCCATTGTGGGCTAAAGGTGCTTTTCAACATGTGGTAGGTACAAAGGATGCAACTTCTTCTCCTACCTTTAACTCTCACTGGGCCACTAACCTGTGCTTCAGGCTGCAGCTGGGCCGTGTGCTAAAGCCTGCTGCCAAAGATCTTCCCACACTAAAGGAAGGACAAAAAGAGTAGGGCTATGTTCCAAAAATAGCTCCCTATAGCACTCACTGATCACATTCATGCCAAGAACTCCACATATTTCTGAGTTGGGGTTGGCCTCCAAAGGATCTATAAAAACTAACACGCCACGCTTGGGTATTTGTCAGCCTAACACCTGACAATCAAGTTCCAGGTAGCCTACATAGGGAATATCTAGCCCATTAGCTGCACTTAACCACAGCCAATCGCATGATTTCAGTTTATGTGGACGCTAGTTCTTAAAATTTTGGCAAAAAAAACATTCTGTGATGGTAGTGACCATGGACCCAGTATCTAGTAAACATGAGACATCTACCCTTCCCATATTAATGTAGCCTTTGGACAGGATCCTGCCAATTGGGGTGGGGGTGGGGTGGCAGATATTTGAAAATTGCAACTGTTGGAGCCAGTTATGTCCCCATGTGATATGTGGCTCAGCATAACAGAGGGTGCTAGTTTTCCGACCACATGTGAAAGGTGCACTGACCAGATGAGCTCCTGCTCGGGGCCGTAGACTCAAACGCTACTACCCTCTCATTATCACAATCTTTAGCAAAAAACGGCCAGGTTTCTAACGCCATCTGCAAATAGCCTGCCTTCCTCTCTGCATCAACCTAGGTTTACTAGCTATATGAGCAAGTCTCAACTCATGTATAAGCTGATCAATCTGGGTCTGCTGCTGTTTTAACATTTGCTCAACCTCTGAAGAGCCACCTCCACAGGACAAAACTCAGCAGTCCACCTGCATCTTAAGGATAAAGGTCACTCTTTTGAGGATGCCAATGTTCACATATTGGACAGAGAGGACAGATGGTTTGAAAGAGGAGTGAAAGAGGCCATCTATGTCCACTGTGAGCGACCATCTTTGAACAGAGGCGGTGGTTTACGACACCAATTGTCTGCCATCTATAATCCAGTTTTGAGTTCCCTCCTCAGACGCCTTAACGCCCACTCACATCCTGGGCCATCTGACCTCAGGAAATCACATGATAGGGTGGGGCCAGGTTTCACAATGAGCTCACCCGAAACCCTGGCTGATTAGGTACCACACCCGCTTTCACACCTTGTCGCATGTGATTAGAGGATCACCAGGGGGTCCTTTGTCCCTCTTTGGGGGGATACTCCCACTGGGTTTAAATCTGGGACTCTCGGCCATTTGACCTTAGAACTGAAGAAGCTTCTCGGATGAGAGGTGAAACGTCTTCAAGCAACTCAAAGAAGTCCAGACGCTTTTCTTTGCAAACTCCTTTGACTACGATGACCTGGATGACTGAGAACCTTCACAGACACTCTGACCCAACAGTATCCATTGGCACATTTACCTGTCCTGCATAGTGGATGCTGTACACTGATGGGACAGAACTCCTAAACCGGCCTTGTTCTGCTCCTACTCACCTTTCCCGCTCCCACCTAAGGTCTTCATCTCTGACAGTATGGAGGTCATAGTCTGGATGCTCACAAACAATCCTTTTAAGCTCATGGCTCAAATTTCCATCCCCGAACACAATATACAAACTGATCATGAAGCAGTCTAGCAGCATGAGGAATTCGTCTCTCTGGACAACTTTGAATCATTTTGTCCATGAGAGAGAACAATGCATGTGAGAATTCCTCCAATGACTCACCTTCCTGCTGTCTTTTTGCATAAAAAGCGTCCTTAATAGCAATAAAAGACATGGGGCAACCATACTGGCTAAGGAGAATCTCAAGAATGCAATCTGGATCTTCTCTTACTTGTTGGGACCTATATTTTATTTCTTCACGAGCATCACCAGTCAAATGATCATAGATATAATGGGCTATCAATAGAAGCAAGTCTACGGGTGAGCATAGGGGATTTTATTTCCTCCACCCAACTCTCGACACTAATTTCCCCTTGTTACGTCCCTCTGCAGCCCCTAATCATCTTAATGTGTTCAGCTGGTGCTAATTGGCCACACCTAGTCAGGTGTGGATAAAACCATACCTGAGGCAAGCTTCCGGGGGAGCTCACTTGTCTTTGCCTTGGTGGCACCAGCCATTATAGCGAACCTGCTATGCCATTTTAAGAAAAACCTCTTCTCACTAACACTCTGATATTCGTCTCCTTTTTTATGTTGCAGCCTTTGAGCCGGGTCGTAACACCCTGTTCCACTACAGAGGGCAAGACCTCTCTCTGGGGATATAAACCAATCTCTTTCAAGGAAAGCCCTCCATAGGAGTAGAGTCATGAGGTCGACACGGACTAGAAATGCCTGGATTGGACTCCATGTGCTATAAAACCCTACTAATAACTATGCCTACTGTGTTTGAATACAGGCTGCACTCCACCAGAAATTACCAGCTGCTGCATTGCAAGCGGTGGTGAAGACCACTACAGGTTTCTCCACAGAAATAAAACAATGTTTTCTTCCTACAGGGGTACAAATAATTTTAAACTTCTACCAAACTCCACCAAAACTCAAGCGGAACATTTGATGTGACCTACCACTCCAATAGAAGACTATGGAACCCACATCAAGCTGTCGTAGAAAAGTAAAAAAGGCCAAATAGCACAGCTTAGACCAGGCATTCACACAGCTCTAAGTTCACACAAGAGATACGGACCATTTGATCCTTATACAAACCGGATTCCAAAAAAGTTGGGACACTAAACAAATTGTGAATAAAAACTGAATGCAATGATGTGGAGATGGCAAATGTCAATATTTTATTCAGAATAGAACATAAATCACGGAACAAAAGTTGAAACTGAGAAAATTTATCATCTGAAGGGAAAAATATGGTGATTCAAAATGTCATGGTGTCAACAAATCCCAAAAAAGTTGGGACAAGGCCATTTTCACCACTGTGTGGCATCTCCCCTTCTTCTTACAACACTCAACAGACGTCTGGGGACCGAGGAGACCAGTTTCTCAAGTTTAGCAATAGGAATGCTCTCCCATTCGTGTCTAATACAGGCCTCTAACTGTTCAATCGTCTTGGGCCTTCTTTGTCGCACCTTCCTCTTTATGATGCGCCAAATGTTCTCTATAGGTGAAAGATCTGGACTGCAGACTGGCCATTTCAGTACCCGGATCCTTCTCCTACGCAGCCATGATGTTGTGATTGATGCAGAATGTGGTCTGGCATTATCTTGTTGAAAAATGCAGGGTCCTCCCTGAAAGAGATGACGTCTGGATGGGAGCGTATGTTGTTCTAGAACCTGAATATATTTTTCTGCATTGATGGAGCCTTTCCAGACATGCAAGCTGCCCATGCCACATGCACTCATGCAACCCCATACCATCAGAGATGCAGGCTTCTGAACTGAGCGTTGATAACAACTTGGGTTGTCCTTGTCCTCTTTGGTCCAGATGACATGGCGTCCCACATTTCCAAAAAGAACTTCGAATCGTGACTCGTCTGACCACAGAACAGTCTTCCATTTTGCCACGCTCCATTTTACATGATACCTGGCCCAGTGAAAACACCTGAGCTTGTGGATCTTGCTTAGAAATGGCTTCTTCTTTGCACTGTAGAGTTTCAGCTGGCAACGGCGGATGGCACGGTGGATTGTGTTCACTGACAATGGTTTCTGGAAGTATTCCTGAGCCCATTCTGTGATTTCCTTTACAGTAGCATTCCTGTTTGTGGTGCAGTGTCGTTTAAGGGCCCGGAGATCACGGGCGTCCAGTATGGGTTTACGCCCTTGACCCTTACGCACAGAGATTGTTCCAGATTCTCTGAATCTTCGGATGATGTTATGCACAGTTGATGATGATAACTGCAAAGTCTTTGCAATTTTTCGCTGGGTAACACCTTTCTGATATTGCTCCACTATCTTTCTGCGCAACATTGTGGGAATTGGTGATCCTCTACCCATCTTGGCTTCTGAGGGACACTGCCACTCTGAGAAGCTCTTTTTATACCCAATCATGTTGCCAATTAACCTAATTAGTGTTAATTGGTCTTCCAGCTCTCCGTTATGCTCACATTTACTTTTTCCAGCCTCTTATTGCTACTTGTCCCAACTTTTTTGGGATTTGTTGACACTGTGAAATTTTGAATCAACATATTTTTCCTTTGAAATGATACATTTTCTCGGAATAAACTTTTGATCTGTCACCTACGTTCTATTACAAATAAAATATTGACATTTGCCATCTCCACATCATTGCATTCAGTTTTTATTCACAATTTGTTTAGTGTCCCAACTTTTTTGGAATCCGGTTTGTACAACAATTGCAAGAGCTTGGTCTGCATAGCCGGCCATAAGTCTCACTTGTTTCTGGTGGGTGATGGACTCTGCCAGGGCTGCCCTTTGTCTCTGGTTCTGTTTATAATTTTGTTGGAAAGAATTCTAGATGTAGCCAAATGGCATGAAGGCTTCAACTTGTGTGGTCTCAGAATCACAATCTCTGCTTTTTGCAAATAATGCAGTTCTATTGGCTTCATCAGGTGATGGTCTCTAGCCAATACTGGAATGGTTCCAAGCCAAGAGTGAAACTGGGATGAGAAACAGCACCTCCAAATCTGAGTCGTGAGTTGGAGATTGGCAGGCGGATTGAGGCTGCAGCTGCAGTGATGCGGGCGCTGTACCGGTCTGTCGTAGTGAAGAGAGAGCTGAGTGTAAAAGTGAAGCTCTCAGTTTACTGGTTGAGCTACGTCCCTAGCCTTACCTATGGTCACGAGCTTTTGGTAGTTCCAGGCATGTCCCACCGAGAGGAGGGACAAATATGACATGATGTTTGGATGTGATATTTAGAATTCACATATACCATAATGGTTTCCTAAATGTTGCCAATACAAACAAAGTAAGTCACATTTTAAGCTTTTAAGCACAGTTTTTTTTAAAATAAAGCCTTAATGTCAATTCAAACAATGGCAATGAGAAACAAAGTTTAAAATAGCACTATATTGCATTGTTATGTCTTTGACCTTTAGCTCAGTCTATTGACTGAGTGACATCCTATTTTACATCTTTACAGCCAAAGCAACCCAACTTTATTAATAAAGCACTTTAAAAACAGCAACCACTGACCAAAGTGAAGGATATGGCAATAAAAACAATTAAATAAATGTAAATAAATAAAAACAAATGAATTTAAAATAAACAGAATTAAAATTAGAACACAAAATAAGAGCCTCAATAAAATATACAATTAAACATGAGCATTTTTTTAAAACCTTTAACAAATAAAGTTCCTTTATAAGGTGGTTTTATATATGTTAACAATACCCACTACACTACACCCCTAACCCAATTTTCAACAAGTGACTCAATAGGTTAATTCAGGTTTTTGAGCTATCGTGTTTACAGGCAGAATGACACTCAATCAAAAACAAACCTGACGTGATATTCAGTTTCATGATAAGGTGAAACTGAATATCAAAAGATAGCTACAGCAGCTTGAGTGGTGTGGAGGGAAGAACTCACCGCTGCAGGGACAAGGAAAGATGTTTGTGTAAACATTTTTCAATTTTAAAATAAGCTTTTCAGCCTCTGCAAACATGTGGGAACCCAAATGCTGCAGTCTCACATGCATGATGCAGAATTTCAAAACACACAAAATATTTTTACAGCATCACAGGTCTAGAGACTTCAGCTGGGTCAGTTTAACTATCAGACTCCTAATACATGTAATGTTTGATTTGGCATTGTCTTTTAGCCAAAGTCTGAATGTCAGCCGACGTTTGCTGCTGTCTTGTGACAAAAGGGTTAACTGCAGGTAGCTCTGCATGTTTGATTTGGCAGTTTTAAACCAGATGCAAGCTCGATGGTGATTTGTGCGAACCAGCAAACTTTCACTTTTCTCTATTTAAAGAACAGTTCATTTTGATTATTTAGTAATCACTGTGTGCAAATTGAGCCCCCAGCTGTCTCAGGAGGTGATGCTGGAGGAGGAGCGCGATGCAGTGTAGTGTATGAACAGAGGGAGGTCCTTCAGTATGTGGAAAAATACTAGTGGAGAACTGAAAGCACAAGAAAATCACAACTGAATGAGTCAGTTTAACCAAACTGCGTTTCACTATTACTCTGAAATTGAGTGCAAAGCACTATATATGGAAAGCTAACACAGGAAACACCTGACGTGCTAAAGCCTCTATAAAGATGTTTTACAGCATCTGGTGACCTTATAATGATCCTGCTGCTCAAGTTTACTTTTAACACATTAACCAGTGAAAAGGTCATACAGCTTATCCATTTGTGGACTGAGTAAAGAGGAAATGTATACTGTCTAAGACAGTGTCAAGTGACCATCGAGAAAACATGCATTCCTTCTCTTTTCTTTTTCTCTTGTTCCTCATTCTCACTCCAGCACTTGCAGGGACACTCCTATGACTGATTTGTTTTTTGCAGAAGAAGTAGGCAAGGAATTACTTAGCATTCTTTTATTTATCTGTTTTACCTGACTTAATCCTGCAATACAATGGTATGGTAATAAAGTGTATGAATAATATTTGAAATTGGTCTTGTTTTAAATAATCCCAGTCAGGCTACACTCCTATATTTTATTAAGAAGTGTGGTCATCAAAAAAACATTGGAGCACAGGTTTAATTTAACTCAACTTTTATAAAGACAGAAGTAGACACAAAAGTGAAAAACCTTGGACATTAATTGTAATGATAATGTACATGTCAAATTACATATATTTTCAAAAGTAGTCATATTACAAACCAAAAAAATAATAAAACCATAATGCACATGATTATGGCAAATACTGAAAACACATGAGAACCTTTGGATATTATAAAACATACTATGTGTAACAATAAAACTAGACAAGGCATCATAGGGACCCCAGCTTATTAAAAGGTAAAATTTATAACTGTAGCCTAAATAAAATAAAAAGTTGAAAAAAGAATTACTTACTAAACACTATATTTTATTAAAATATCCAATTAACTGGGTATATGTCATCTGACGGCAGATGTTTCATGTTGGTTGAGAATTTATTTTTGTTATCATTAACTTGCTCCAGAATGCTTCTAGCAAGTCTTGAAACTTGACAGAATTGCATCTGGGAACTTGGAAAGTCATTTATGAATCTCTAAATCAGGTGTGTCCAACTCCAGTCCTCGAGAGCTACTCTCCTGTAGCTTTTAGATGCATCCCTATTCCAATACAGTTGAATCAAATGATTGGATTACCTCTTCAGCATGCCATCAAGTTTGGCAAAGGCCTGGTAACAAGCCATTCATTTGATTCAGGTTCGTCAGAACAAGGACCCCCCACACCCTCTAGCAGATCATTACATGAAGGAACCTTTTAAAAACAAGCCGTTCATGCTCACAGGTGTACACACGGGTGATCACACACAAACTACACCCTTTTTGGCTCTTACCTCAAAGCACACTGTGCGCTGTCGATCTACACGCTGCACAATAATGTCTAACATTTAGTATTTACTGTCATATTCCCATAGATCATTGTGATGTTGTTTATTACTCTCGTTTTCTTCTGCTTGCTTTCTCTTTCTTTCTCAACAGGTGATCCAGGTGATCGATATATGTATTTTTTTGTCTGCTTATTCTGTTGGTTTTTGGTTTTTTGCCCTTTTTCCCTGTCCCTCTTCCCCGCTGTTTTTCTTTCCCTCTTTCTTTCTCCCCTTTCTTTCCCCCAATTAAAAAAAAAAAAAAAAAAAAATGGTACTAACAAGTTATCTGGAATATGGATGTCTGTGCCAAATCAAAGATCTTGCATTTGTATTTCCTGTCTTTGTATTATTTGTTTTGCATATATGCATAAATAAACATAGAGAAAAAAAAAAAAAAAAAAAGAACAAGGACGCATGTAAAAGCTGCAGGACAGTAGCTCTCGAGGACTGGAGTTGGACACCTCTTTCCCCCACCTGGAAGTTGTTGTTCTATGACCTCTTATCCTGTTGTCAACTCTGCAGTCTTGGAGTAACCAGTCTCTCTCTTCTGTAGGGTCTTACTAAAAAGTAATAACTCCTAAAATGGCACATTTTTAGGAAACGGTTCAAATGTGTTATGTATTCAGTGGAAAATTCCAAGACTTAACTGTGATTTTGTAACGTGTGAAAGACTAGTGCTTTTAATTACACACTATACAAAAAGCACTGGTTTTGAGGCTTCCTCTTATTTGGTGTGAGGCAGAGCCTGAGAGCGAGCGTCTCAAGATCAAGAGCTGCTAAGCCTTAGTTTCAGTTCCTATAAGCGTATCCATTAATGCTGTCAAGAGCACCCACAACACGTAAATACTCATCAAAAAAAAAAAAAAAAAAGCCAACATCTCAACAAATTCACTCAAGTCCTGTACAGCCAGATGTCTTGTTATATTTTATCTGCTTTAGCTTGATGTGTTGTAAAGTTTCTAGGTGTCCACAGCCTGGTCATTGATCCTGAAAGTAAGAAAACTAGTGCATTAATTAAAAAAATTCAATTAAAGTGTGATTTATATCCACAGAACATACTCACTTAGGAGCAGTCTTGTTTCTCAAGTCCATAACATCATAGGGGTCCTGCACTTGTGGTTGGCTGAATAGTGGAGTAAATAGTCTCTATTTTGTTCTTGGACAAGCAGATTTCACTGTAGTTAGGTTCCTCCTCTGGAAGTGGAGCTGGCTTTTTTCTGGTCAGTGAAACAGATGAATATAGAAACAGGTGGGGCCAGGTTAGTGTGTGAACTTGAGATTGAATCTGGTTGATGTGAGAGGCAAAACATTGATGTTCACCTGATCAAACAGAAGAGCTTTTTGTTAATTCAAGTTTTGTTCCACGTTCCATTTTGTCTGCATTTTGGGTCCTCTACGTCACTCCATACAGTCTGTGTCTGCCAGATTGTGACAGCATTCCATGATATTCTCTCATTTTTCATATTGTATGACAGTTTGGACCCAAGCAGCACCATCTACAATTCACCTGTGGTATCCTTATATAACCAATCTTTAAAAATAATGGATAAAAAAAATCTGTTCGATGGCATCATTTAGGGCTGCACAAAAAATATAAAAATTAAAGTTGGAAATAAAATAACTGTACAACAAAATAAACAATACACAAATACACAATATAGAAATATATAAGAATATATGAAGAACTATAGAACAATGACAGCAGTACAAGTACTAAATGGAAATGAAGAAATATAATGTCCAGATTTGTGCAATCCATCCATCTCCATCTTCATCCGCTTTATCCGAGGCCAGGACGCGGGGGCAGCAGCCTAAGCAGAGAAGCCCAGACCTCCCTCTCCCCAGCCACCTCCTCCAGCTTATCCGGGGGAACACCAAGGCGTTCCCAGGCCAGCTGAGAGAGATATAATCTCTCCAGCGTGTCCTGGGTCTGCCCCGGGCCTCCTCCCGGTGGGACATGCCCGGAACACCTCACCCAGGAGGCGCCCAGGAGGCATCCTTGTCAGATGCCCGAACCACCTCAACTGGCTCCTTTCGATGTGGAGGAGCAGCGGCTCTACTCTGAGCCCCTCCCGGATGGCCGAACTTCTCACCCTATCTCTAAGGGAGAGGCCAGCCACCATCATTTCTGCCACTTGTATCCGCAATCTCGTTCTTTCGGTCACTACCCACAGCTCGTGGCCATAGGTGAGGATAGGGACGTAGATCGACCGGTAAATTGAGAGCTTCGCTTTTACACTCAGCTCCCTCTTCACTACGACGGACCGGTGCAGCGTCCGCATCACTGCAGCCGCAGCACCAATCCGTCTGTCGATCTCCGGCTCCCTTCTCCCATCACTCGCGAACAAGACCCCGAGATACTTGAACTACTCCACTTGGGGCATGAACTCATCCCCGACCCGGAGTGGGCACTCCACCCTTTTCCGGCTGAGAACCATGGCCTCAGATTTGGAGGTGCTGATCCTCATTCCCGCTGCTTCACACTCGGCTGCGAACCGTTCCAGTGCGAGTTGGAGGCCCTCACCTGATGAAGCCAACAGAACCACATCATCCGCAAAAAGCAGAGATGAGATTCTGAGGCCACCGAAGCGAAAGCCCTCCGCCACTTGGCTGCGCCTAGAAATCCTGTCCATAAAAATTATGAACAGAACCGGTGACAAAGGGCAGCCCTGGCGGAGCCCATCACCCACCGGGAACGAGTCCGACTTATTGCTGGCAATGCGAACCAAACTCTTGCAACGGTTGTGTAGGGATCGAATGGCCCGTAGCAATGGGCCAGACACCCCATACTCCCGCAACACCTCCCACAGGACACCCCGAGGGACACGGTCGAATGCCTTCTCCAAGTCCACAAAACACATGTAGACTGGTTGGGCAAACTCCCATGCACCCTCAAGTATCCTTGAGAGGATAAAGAGCTGGTCCAGTGTTCCGCGACCAGGACGAAAACCGCATTGTTCCTCCTGTATCCGATGTTCGACTAACGGACGAACTCTCCTTTCCAGCACCCTGGCATAGACTTTCCCAGGGAGGCTGAGGAGTGTGATCCCCCTGTAGTTGGAACACACCCTCCGGTCTCCCCTCTTAAAGATGGGGACCACCACCCCGGTCTGCCAGTCCAGGGGTACTGCCCCTGATCTCCACGCAACATTGTAGAGGCGTGTCAACCAGGACAGCCCTACAACATCCAGAGCCTTCAGGAACTCGGGGCGGACCTCATCAACACCAGGGGCTCTGCCACCAAGGAGTTGTTTAACTGCCTCAGTGACCTCGCCCCCGGAAATTGGCGGGTCATTCCCTCATCCCCAGACTCTGCTTCCTCCTCGGAAGACGTGTCAGTGGGATTAAGGAGGTCCTCGAAGTATTCCTTCCACCGCCTGACAATTTTCTCAGTCGACGTCAGCAGCGCACCGCCAGCACTATACACAGTGCAGGTAGAGCCCCGCTTTCCCCTCCTGAGACGCCTGATGGTTTGCCAGAATCTCTTCGAGGCAGTCCGAAAGTCTTTTTCCATGGCCTCTCCGAACTCCTCCCACACCCGAGTTTTTGCTTCAGCCACTGCCCGAGCCGCATTCCGCTTGGCCTGTCGATACCTGTCGGCTGCCTCCGGAGTCCCACAGGCTAACCAAGCCCGATAGGACTCCTTCTTCAGCTTGGTGGCTCCCTTCACCTCTGGTGTCCACCATTTGGTTCGGGGATTACCACCACGGCAGGCACCAACCACCCTGCGGTCGCAGCTCAATGCAGCAGCTTCGGCAATGGAGACGCTGAACATGGTCCATTCGGACTCAATGTCCCCAGTCTCCCTCAGAATGCTGTTGAAGCTCTGCCGGAGGTGTGCGTTGAAGATCTCGCAGACTGGGGCCTCTGCTAGACGTTCCCAGCACACCCTCACTATGCGTTTAGGTGCACCGGGTCTGTCCAGCGTCCTCCCCCGCCACCTGATCCAACTCACCACTAGGTGGTGATCAGTTGACAGCTCAGCCCCTCTCTTTACCCGAGTGTCCAGAACATATGGTCGCAGGTCTGGTGATACGATTACAAAATCGATCATCGACCTGCGGCCTAGAGCGTCCTGGTGCCACGTGCACTTATGGACACTCTTATGTTCGAACAAGGTGTTCGTTATTGCCAAACTGTGATTTGCACAGAAGTCCAATAACAAAACACCGCTCGGATTGTGTGCAAGTTGTGCAATCCGCATGTGTAAGTGTCTTGTGCAGTGCAAATATGCTTAAACTGATTTATTTAAGTGACTTCAGTGATAAAGTGATTCGATTAGATGACCACCAGGAAATTCACTGTGTGTGAATGGACTTGAGAAGACTGAGTTTCACATTTGCCATATTGGGAGTTGATGGCAAAGGAAGAGACACAAAAGTGTGAAAGACAAAAGGCAAAGCTGAAGAAGAACAGCCCACTGGGCCCCTGACACGCTACAACCGTGAACTGCTGCAGATGTGGGAGAGAGACAGAAGCTGTGACAAGTGGGGAGAAGAGAGCATGGAGGAAAAAGGAAGGCTGTTGTTGTTAATGTGTGAACATGAAAATTGGGTTGGAAAACTGTTGCCGACTGTCTTGTGGAGGTTGAGAAAGAGTCCGTAGGATCGCAACAAAGGTAAAAATGAAAGACACACTAACACACATAAACAGAGAAATGTGAAGGAAGGGCAGTTTTAAGGACATGCCCTGCTGAATCTGCAGCTCCACTGCATAGACAGCCATTAACCCTGCCTACTCACACACACACACACACACACACACACACACACACACACACACACACACACACACACACACACACACACAATGAAGATCAGCTTGTTCTCTGTCATCAGTGTTAAAATAGTGTAAATTTAACAGACACTTGTTATCAAATGCTGAGTGTATCCACTGCTGACAATTAACTCTCCAGGTTGCAGGACAATAGGTGAAACTTATATATATATATATATATATATATATATATATATATATATATATATATATATATATATATATATATATATATATATATATATATATATATATATATATATATATATATACAAACCGGATTCCAAAAAAGTTGGGACACTAAACAAATTGTGAATAAAAACTGAATGCAATGATGTGGAGATGGCAAATGTCAATATGTTATTCAGAATAGAACATAAATCACGGCACAAAAGTTGAAACTGAGAAAATTTATCATCTGAAGGGAAAAAAATATAGTGATTCAAAATGTCATGGTGTCAACAAATCCCAAAAAAGTTGGGACAAGGCCATTTTCACCACTGTGTGGCATCTCCCCTTCTTCTTACAACACTCAACAGATGTCTGGGGACCGAGGAGACCAGTTTCTCAAGTTTAGCAATAGGAATGCTCTCCCATTCGTGTCTAATACAGGCCTCTAACTGTTCAATCGTCTTGGGCCTTCTTTTGTCGCACCTTCCTCTTTATGATGCGCCAAATGTTCTCTATAGGTGAAAGATCTGGACTGCAGACTGGCCATTTCAGTACCCGGATCCTTCTCCTACGCAGCCATGATGTTGTGATTGATGCAGAATGTGGTCTGGCATTATCTTGTTGAAAAATGCAGGGTCTTCCCTGAAAGAGATGACGTCTGGATGGGAGCATATGTTGTTCTAGAACCTGAATATATTTTTCTGCATTGATGGTGCCTTTCCAGACATGCAAGCTGCCCATGCCACACGCACTCATGCAACCCCATACCATCAGAGACGCAGGCTTCTGAACTGAGCGTTGATAACAACTTGGGTTGTCCTTGTCCTCTTTGGTCCGGATGACATGGCGTCCCACATTTCCAAAAAGAACTTCGAATTGTGACTCGTCTGACCACAGAACAGTCTTCCATTTTGCCACGCTCCATTTTACATGATCCCTGGCCCAGTGAAAACGCCTGAGCTTGTGGATCTTGCTTAGAAATGGCTTCTTCTTTGCACTGTAGAGTTTCAGCTGGCAACGGCGGATGGCACGGTGGATTGTGTTCACTGACAATGGTTTCTGGAAGTATTCCTGAGCCCATTCTGTGATTTCCTTTACAGTAGCATTCCTGTTTGTGGTGCAGTGTCGTTTAAGGGCCCGGAGATCACGGGCGTCCAGTATGGGTTTACGCCTTGACCCTTACGCACAGAGATTGTTCCAGATTCTCTGAATCTTCGGATGATGTTATGCACAGTTGATGATGATAACTGCAAAGTCTTTGCAATTTTTCGCTGGGTAACACCTTTCTGATATTGCTCCACTATCTTTCTGCGCAACATTGTGGAATTGGTGATCCTCTACCCATCTTGGCTTCTGAGGGACACTGCCACTCTGAGAAGCTCTTTTTATACCCAATCATGTTGCCAATTAACCTAATTAGTGTTAATTGGTCTTCCAGCTCTTCGTTATGCTCACATTTACTTTTTCCAGCCTCTTATTGCTACTTGTCCCAACTTTTTTGGGATTTGTTGACACCGTGAAATTTTGAATCAACATATTTTTCCTTTGAAATGATACATTTTCTGCTGAATAAACTTTTGATCTGTCACCTACGTTCTATTACAAATAAAATATTGATATTTGCCATCTCCACATCATTGCATTCAGTTTTTATTCACAATTTGTTTAGTGTCCCAACTTTTTTGGAATCCGGTTTGTATATATATATATATATATATATGTGTGTATGTATGTTTTACATATATATATATTAGTGCTGTCAAAATTAATGCATTAACGCAAATTAATTCACCATCACGTTCAATGCGATTAAAATTTTTTAACTCAATTAACGCATCCGGAGTGCAGAATGACTCAAAATCCTTGAAATGTTTCTGTCAACGCATTTCGGGCAGCTGAACCAATCAACTCAATATGGAAGATGATAAACGCACATTGGCCCTCTCGATGGGAAATTTGAGTACTAAAGAAAATAAAAAGACAGAACAGTTGACCGACATAAAAAACAAATATTATACAATATTACGACATATTATGCACATTGTGCAAGAAGGAATTTTGTTTTCACCAAAGCACATACCAGCTTAAAAATAAACGTTTACAGAGTTTTTTTGTAAACATGATTGTTCAAGATGTTCAGTAAACATGTTAAGTGCGTATATTTTACCTTTTTTGCTCATGCAAAATGAAATGCTATTAATATAGAAAAAAAGAATGATATTTAATTGTGATTAATCAAAATTAAGATTAAACATTTTAATTGTTTGAGAGCACTGATATATATTAAATATTAGTGTATACTTACCTATTAGTATATAGGTTTTTTTTAAAAAAAATTGAAGAAATACAGGCGAGAGAGTTAAAAGATTGATGAAATATATTCAAATTCTCTTTGAATTTAAGCATACATTCTTTGTGTTTACTCTGCATTTACTTAATTATACTGCATAAATGTCAGTTACAAGCTTTAACGTAAAGTTGAAAAAATGTAATTGCAAACAGGCTATTGATCAAGTAATTGCAATTAATCGCGACTGATTACAGAAAATTGTGAGATTAATTAGTTAAATTTTTTTAATCTATTGACAGCACTAATATATATATATAAATATATATATATATTAATTAGTTAAATTTTTTATATATCTATTGACAGCATATATATATATATATATATATATATATATATATATATATATATATATATATATTAGGGGTGCAACGATACACAAAATTCACGGTTCGGTTCGATACTTTGGTGTCACGGTTCGATACAAAAAAAAAATGCTCATGCCTTTTTAATTTGTCATTTATTAAAATTATAGATATATATTTTAACTCAAAAGTACAGTTTTTAAATTTAATGTTGCTGAAACAACAAAGCAATAAAAAAAATAAATCTATCTGATGGAGAAATCACTCATCTTTGGAAAAGAGAGTTTATTACAGAGAAATGGCTCTTTCCAAAATAAAAGCTATACTATACGCTCCTTGAGAATGGGGGCCTTTCTTAAAATGACTCCCAGTAACAAAGACTCGCTTGTCGACTCAGAAATCGAGGGAAAACCAACAACACACCCGGCAGAACATTATGTTATTTACACGGGTGCACATAAGTGGTCCGCAGGTGCGGATTCGCTGTCAAAATAAAAGACGCGCACCAGATAAGAAGTTGCCACGCGCGTTTGCGTCCATATAAAAGGCTAGGGCTGTCCGATATGACCAAAATCTCCTATCCCGATATTAAGACATCTATCGTCCGATAACGATATAAATCACATAAATGTAACATTTTCTGTAAATTCTGTGAATGTCAGGCAGCTCGACTTGCGTGAAGTGTTTCCAGCTGGGCGTCGCGTACCTGGAGTCGAGTGTTTTAACTGATGCATGAAACGATACATTTTTAGACATAGGTTGTAACAGCCGCCGTTTTCTTTGTGAGTATTTATTACGCAGCGTGCTGCGGGGAAAAGCCTGTTCTAACGTTTGAGTCTAAGGTTTATTTTTTAGCACCTGACGGCTCTTTTTTGCTTCTCATCTGTAAAGACTCTGCATCTTTCACGTGATTCAGTTTATTTTGAAAAGTCTCAACAGGATCTTGAGCTTTATTGTGAAAGGTTTACGTGGAAAATAAACAGGCGGACACAGGGTGGTTTTACCGTCGTTGTTGCTAACGACAACGCATAAAAACAAGTGCTTGTCCGTCTGTAGTGTGGTTATATTAAATATAAGAGAAAGAGAGAACTTTAGGAAATTAATATAGCCACTACAGTGACCATCAAAATAATGAAAAAATATTGCCGTAAACAGTTTATTTTGTGACACCACGAAACAAACGATAGCGTAAAATGAAGCGATAGACATTTTTATATCGTCATCCGATATATATCGTTTATATTGAACAGCTCTATAAAAGGCACTGTTTTTGTCTGCTAGAGTGGGATTTTCATGGCACATTCCGCACCACATCTCTGTGCGTTCATCATTTGTTTGAAGCCAGCTCACCTCCTGCAACCACTTTTCCGAGAGTACGCGCTTCTTTTGTGGTTCGGACTCCTTCTGACATTTCGTTGGAGGAACACCAAAGTAATTTCTTAAAGGAGCTTCTTCGACATCTTTAAGAGTTCTAAACAATGTCTGTCCTCCTCCAGAAAATCTTATGTACGCAAACACGCGTTGCAACTTCTTATCTTGTGCGCGTTTTTTATTTTGACAGCGAATGCGCACCTGCGGACCACTTATGTGCACCCCTGGTTATTTAGCTGGTCATATTGCAGCCACAGAAATTCTTTTGTCCATGAAACCATAAAGCTGCACTTTCTTTTTGCCTTATAGTCTGACTTGTCATAACTTTTCCGTTTTGTGGTAAGCTTTTCTTTGGCTGTCACTTCTTCCCCATGTTTTTAGAGTCCTGTGGTCTCAGCCTCAGAAACTCAACAAATCAAACAAAGCTCATATAAAAACAGATGAACAAAAACATTTTCTCCTTCATTTCTGTTTAACAATGCTGTATGAAATGTTTCCAGCGGTTAGTAGCTGAGCAGCGCGATGGAGGCCAGACCATCCAAGTTCACAAGGCTCGTACTTCCGGTTTTGAGGCCCACGCAAACCGCGTCCTCCATGGCCGCAGACCCTAAATTGGGATACAGCCCATAAAGGTGTGTGTATGAGGAGTGCTCCTCAGATCCACTTGGTGTTTGCTGTGACTGCATGTAGTGGGATCAATGCGCATAGGTAATAAAGCTTTATGAACAATACTTCAGCCTCATCTGACCCTTCTTCTCCAGCTGGGATATCAAAAGAATGGGTGAGCTCAAGAAGAAGTGAACCTCAACAGCACCTAGCCAAGTCCGATCACTTTCTTTCTAAGCTTCTTAGACTTTTCCAGCTTTGCGTGTCTGTCAAAACGCTTTTTACAAATCCTGCTGGAATATGTCTGGTTACATCTGCAGTCAAAGCAAGATGGAAATAATTGAACACGCGAGCAAACCATCAACTTCTCCCAGCATGCTGAGCTAATGATTAGTTGGTGTTTTTCTCCAAACACTCTCTCACTTTTCTCTCAACGTGATCACAATAAACTGTGAACAGACACCGAGGAGAGCAGGAGAAGACCTCATTAAGGAGCTGTTGAAGTACGCCGACTTCGGGGGCGCTAGTGAGCCGACAATGGAGTAAGACGTGTTGGACTGGGCTCACGCCTGGCTAGCTTATATTTTAACAATTCCAAGCCCCTTTTAAAGGCTAATTTAAATGACCTATCACTCCCCGTAACACCTGTGACCGACGGGGAAAAACGGACCAGTGGTTACAACTGGAATGGCATCTAAACTCTGGAAATATAAGTATAACGGCCCAAAGGGCAAGTGGGAGCTCGTCGCCTAGCTCCGTGTTGTGGAGGATGCCGGTTCCACCTCGACCAGCTCAGTTTCTACTCTATTGAAAGATGTTCTGCAACTGGATAAAGAAATCCTGGTGGACCACACACACATAGAGACCTTGCTCCCAGAAAATCTAATGGGAAACCTCGAGTTATCATCACCAAACTCTATTACTACCAAGACTGCGTCAATGTGCGGGGTCAGTTGCAATACAAGGGGAACCCTGTGGTCATCTTCCCTGACTACACCGCGAGCATTGCCAAAGCTTGCTCCGCTTTTAATGATGTGAGGAACCTGCTATGAGGGCATCAAGATGTCCGCTATGGAATAATGTTTCCAGAGAGACTGCGTATATCGTTTAGGGGCGAGAGTAAGGAGTTTCTGGATCCAGAGAAGGCAATGGTATACATGAAAAACGTCATCTTACCAAGTGAAACTACCGGGTGAAGTTCCCCTCCTGACTGACTTGTTTCTAGCCAGTCCCCAATGGTGAGGCTTCGCAAGACGCAGGGTTTGGTGGACAGTGTAATTACTTCGTTAATGCCACATCATGTTAAGGCTGGATAAATGATGTTTGCACTACTTAAGGTGTTTATTAAGGTGCTATGTTATTTCATTCTGAGTGATAGCCAGGCGGTTGCCAGTTTTGTTTCTTGTTTTTTTGTTTTTTCTTGGTCCTAGTGTTTCCCCAATGCCAGCATTCCAATGTGTGGTCTTGTTCAGATGGGGATTCACGGTCACCGGGTTCTACATGGTGACAGGGTTTGGGACACTGCCAGAATGTTTTTTTTTTACTTTTCTTTCTTTCTTCCTTTTTTCTCCTTTTGGAGTCTGGGGGTGCATATTCATACATAATGTTTTTCTCTGATTAGATAACTCTATGGCTGCTGTCAACAAACAGGCGAAGCGTACTGGTTATTCAGCCAACTTTGTAAGATGGAACGTTAAATCTATGAATCACCCTGTTAAGCGCAAAAAGGTGCTTATACACCTCAAAAATCTCAAGGCTGACATATGTTTTCTGCACAAGACTCACCTTTGTATAGCAGACCAACATAGACTGAATAATGGTTGGGTTGGTCAAACATTCCATTCCAACTTTAACTCTAAGACGAGAGGGGTGGCCATCCATATTGGTAAAAGCGTCCCTTTTGCTGTATCGAGCATTTTATCTGATCTTATGGGCCATTATATTATTGTGGCTGGCCAACTTTATGGACTCAGACTAATTTTAGCCAGCATTTATGCTCCCAACTGGGATGATGAAAATTTCTTTGTCAATTTACTCTCACAAATTGCAGATATGACAACACACAATCTCATCTTAGCTATACTCTCTAGCCTAGACCGATGCTCTAATAAGGATACTCCTAAATCAAAATCCGCAGAAATTATTAAATGCTTTCTCCAATACCACGGCGTTGTTGACATTTGGCGTTTTCATAACCTTCCATCAAGGGCATACTCCTACTACTCTCCTGTCCACAAAACATTCTCTTGGATAGATTATTTTTTTATTGATAAACGTGCTCTTCCACTGGTTGAAACTTGCGATTATCAATCTATTGTTATTTCAGACCATGCTCTCCTAGTGATGAGGATGCACATCCCTGGTGCCAATCGCATATACTGCCCCTGGAGTTTTAATCCTCTTTTACTCTCTAACGAAGCATTCCTGAATTTTACAAAATCTAAGATTAGAGACTTTCTTGAACCAAACCAGACGCCTGGGCAGTGTTGGGAAGGTTACTTTTAAAATGTATTCCATTACAGAATACTGAATACATGCCCCAAAATGTATTCTGTAACGTATTCCGTTACGTTACTCAATGAGAGTAACATATTCTGAATACTTTGGATTACTTAATATATTATCATGCTGTCTACAACTACGTGAATGTACTATTGCTGTGATTTATTACTGATACTGAAGGTCCGCGGCTCCGAACCGTAGTAAAGGGACCTCTGGCTAATACGTTGGGTTCCGTGTCGGGCTGGTAGCCGAAAACTAGCTTTACTTTGTTGTCTGGGTCAACTTTGCTTGCGGGAGACAGAGAGAGGCGTTGAAAGGCTGCTCCAACGGAACTTATTTTTTCCGGAGGAAAACACGAACACAGTGTACAGTTGAGTCTTAATAGCTTACTTACAAATGGGCTCGTCAGGCACTCTTCTTGGCTGCGGTGGTTATTATTATATTTACATGCTTCCAGCTCCCGTTTTTGCTCCGTGACAGCTCGGACTTTTCCTTTCTCTCCCTCCCTTGCTCACAGACACATAACGTTTATGGTAGTCCATTCTCGCTGCAGCACGGATTACACTGCCCATGAGGCTACATTCTTTAGGGCCATGCCTGTAGCATTCTGCCTTTTAGCTTAGCACAACAACAACAACAACAACAAAAAAGCACTCTCTCACCCAGGAAACACGCAGAGAGAGAGCACGTCACCCTGTAACCATGGCAACCGTAACGCTGCCGCCTGGTACAACATTACGTAGCTGTCAAACAAACCCAAACAGTCCTGACCCGCGATAATATGAAACAGGAAAGTACCGCCGTGTAATCCATTTATTTCAACAAAGTAACTGTATTCTGAATACCACCTTTTTAAACGGTAACTGCAACGGAATACAGTTACTCATATTTTGTATTCTGAATACGTAACGGCGGTACATGTATTCCGTTACTCCCCAACACTGCCCCTGGGATGTATTTTTCAGTCATACGGGAGTCACTGAAAGCCTATCTTCGGGGCCAAATTATCTAATTTTCAGCAGCAAGAAAAAAAGCTGACACTGAGCACTTGAAACAGCTATTAGATGATCTCCAAAAGTTGAATCTGTTCATCTGGACGTAGCGTTTTGTGGGAGAAACGTTTCGTCACTCATCCAAGTGACTTCTTCAGTCTCAGCTGACTGCAGGTTTCCCCAAACCTTATAAACAGGACATTTGCATAATGACTGAAACCAGCCCACTGAAGGAACAATGGGCTGTGAGGTCAGTTCCTTAATCATAATTATGCAAATTCCCATGACCATTGATCAACAATCACCGACCAAAACCCACTGATCAAAGAACACTGATCAATGGGCATGAGTACCATTCACAGAGAGTTGGGGAATGGCTGCAATCACAGCATTGTAAGATGGCGAAAGATGTACCCTTAGGCCCTTAGGGGCGAAAGATGTACCCTTAGGCCCTTAGGGGGCCTAAGGGTACATCTTTCGCCCCTAAGGGCGAAAGACCCGTCCTTCCCTTTCCTTATCAGTGCTCTCAGCTCTCTCTGCACCCTTTTCAGCTCCTGCTTGTCTCTGGATTTGAAGGCCCTCCTCTTCTTGAGGACGGCTTTAATCTCTGGGGTAATCCAAGGTTTATTGTTAGAGAAACACCGTACAGTCCTGGAGGGTACGATGTTAACCACACAGAACTTAATATAGTCCTTAATGTATGTCACAAGGCTATTGATGTCCTCTCCGTGGTCGTCACAGATCACCTCTCACACAGCTGACTCAAAACAATCCTTAAGAGCCTCCTCGCTCTCCTCCGACCATCTCTGCATGGTGCAGGTGACTGGTGGCTCCCTGCACAGGGACAAGGTGCACCAGGTTGTGATCAGATCTGCCCAGGGGAGGGAGAGGTGATGAACTGTTTGCCTCTTCAGCATTGGCATACAGTAAGTCCAGTGTTTAATTGTCTCTGGTTGGGCAGGTCACATACTGGGTGAAGGTGGGCAGTGTGGAGTTCCGTGAGACATGATTAAAGTCCCCTGATATAAGGAGAAGGGCTCGCAGAGATTGTGTTTGCAGTCTGCTGACCACAGAGTGGAGAGAGTCACAGGCTGCATCTGCTCTGGCAAGGAGGGGGGATGCTTTTATTGCGATAACATGCGAGAATTCCCTGGGGAGGTAGTACGGAGGTATGCTGACAGCTAACAGCTCAATGTCTCTGCTGCATAATTGTTCTTTCACAGTGATGTGCCCAGGGTTACACCATCTGTTGTTCACAAACACTACCAGTTCCTCTCCTTTTCTCTTACCGCTCTCTCTCGTCCTGTCCGCTCGCAGCAGCTGGAATCCAGGTATCATCATGCTTGTGTCCGGAGTTAGCGGTGTTAGCCAGGACTCTGTTAGATTCAAGAGATTCAAGATTCAAAGGGTTTATTGTCATGCGTGACAAGAGAAAAAGGCATTTCTCTGTGCAATGAAAGTCTTTCTTTGCCATCCACCCCCAAATGCCGATTAATATATACAAACCGGATTCCAAAAAAGTTGGGACACTAAACAAATTGTGAATAAAAACTGAATGCAATGATGTGGAGATGGCAAATGACAATATTTTATTCAGAATAGAACATAAATCACGGAACAAAAGTTGAAACTGAGAAAATTTATCATCTGAAGGGAAAAATATGGTGATTCAAAATGTCATGGTGTCAACAAATCCCAAAAAAGTTGGGACAAGGCCATTTTCACCACTGTGTGGCATCTCCCCCTTCTTCTTACAACACTCAACAGACGTCTGGGGACCGAGGAGACCAGTTTCTCAAGTTTAGCAATAGGAATGCTCTCCCATTCGTGTCTAATACAGGCCTCTAACTGTTCAATCGTCTTGGGCCTTCTTTGTCGCACCTTCCTCTTTATGATGCGCCAAATGTTCTCTATAGGTGAAAGATCTGGACTGCAGACTGGCCATTTCAGTACCCGGATCCTTCTCCTACGCAGCCATGATGTTGTGATTGATGCAGAATGTGGTCTGGCATTATCTTGTTGAAAAATGCAGGGTCTTCCCTGAAAGAGATGACGTCTGGATGGGAGCATATGTTGTTCTAGAACCTGAATATATTTTTCTGCATTGATGGTGCCTTTCCAGACATGCAAGCTGCCCATGCCACACGCACTCATGCAACCCCATACCATCAGAGATGCAGGCTTCTGAACTGAGCGTTGATAACAACTTGGGTTGTCCTTGTCCTCTTTGGTCCGGATGACATGGCGTCCCACATTTCCAAAAAGAACTTCGAATCGTGACTCGTCTGACCACAGAACAGTCTTCCATTTTGCCACACTCCATTTTACATGATCCCTGGCCCAGTGAAAACGCCTGAGCTTGTGGATCTTGCTTAGAAATGGCTTCTTCTTTGCACTGTAGAGTTTCAGCTGGCAACGGCGGATGGCACGGTGGATTGTGTTCACTGACAATGGTTTCTGGAAGTATTCCTGAGCCCATTCTGTGATTTCCTTTACAGTAGCATTCCTGTTTGTGGTGCAGTGTCGTTTAAGGGCCCGGAGATCACGGGCGTCCAGTATGGGTTTACGCCCTTGACCCTTACGCACAGAGATTGTTCCAGATTCTCTGAATCTTCGGATGATGTTATGCACAGTTGATGATGATAACTGCAAAGTCTTTGCAATTTTTCGCTGGGTAACACCTTTCTGATATTGCTCCACTATCTTTCTGCGCAACATTGTGGGAATTGGTGATCCTCTACCCATCTTGGCTTCTGAGGGACACTGCCACTCTGAGAAGCTCTTTTTATACCCAATCATGTTGCCAATTAACCTAATTAGTGTTAATTGGTCTTCCAGCTCTTCGTTATGCTCACATTTACTTTTTCCAGCCTCTTATTGCTACTTGTCCCAACTTTTTTGGGATTTGTTGACACTGTGAAATTTTGAATCAACATATTTTTCCTTTGAAATGATACATTTTCTCGGAATAAACTTTTGATCTGTCACCTACGTTCTATTACAAATAAAATATTGACATTTGCCATCTCCACATCATTGCATTCAGTTTTTATTCACAATTTGTTTAGTGTCCCAACTTTTTTGGAATCCGGTTTGTACATTCATTCATTCACCCATTCACACACACATTCACACACAAATCAACTCCTGCCTCCAACAATTTTACTCTTATTTATATACTGCAGAATCATGCCAAGATGAGTCTGCTATTGACAATTTCTTTAGTTACCTTAGTTTAACCACAGTTGACCCAAAACTGGTTACCGAACTCGAAAGGGACCTCTCTATCCAGGAGGTCATGTCGGCGATTGGTGGAATGCAAAGTCCCCTGGACCAGATGGTTTTTTAAAAACATTTTCTAACAAACTTGCACCACTTCTGCTGTCAGTCTTTTCAAAGTCCTATTCATCTGGCACTCTCCCTCCAACTATGAGAGAAGCAGTTATTTCACTCATTCTGAAAAAGAACAAAGACCCTCTCCAATGTAACTCATACCGGCCGATTTCACTGCTAAACACCAATGCAAAGGTTCTCACAAAAATTTTATCACAACGCTTAGTGGTCGTTTTACCAACAATCATCTCCACAGACCAAACCGGCTTTATCAAGGGCAGACATGTCTTAAGTATAATTCATGACCCTCCCTCAACCGATACACCTGAAGCCCTACTGTCACTTGATGCAGGGAAGGCCTTCAACCGGGTGGAGTGGGACTCCCTTTCTATAGTTTGAGCAAATTTGCATTTGGCCCCAGATTCATATCGTGGGTAAAACTCTCTACAATTCACAATGGCAGCTGTGCGTACTAATAATACGATCTCTTCTTATTTTAAACTCCATAGGGGCACTAGGCAGGGCTGCCCCCTATCTCCACTTTTGTTTTTCATTGCTATGGAGCCATACGGCAAGAACCAGTATCACAGGAGTTGTCAGAGGAGGCCAAGAATACAAAGTTTCACTTTACGCAGACGATCTATTGCTTTTTATAACTGACCCCACCCTAAACGCCTCAAAACTACTAAGCACTCTGCAAAGATTCGGTTCAATGTCTGCCTACAAAATAAATCGTCAGAAAAGTGAATTCATCCCAATCAATGCAGCTGCAAAAAATATCCCATTTAATCTAATACCATGCAAAATAAATAATAAAAAATTTAAATACCTCGAAATCTGGATCTCCAGCTGTTACAAAGATCTTTCTCAAATTAACTACCTGCCAATGTTGAAGAGTCTGAAAAAGGACATCCACTGCTGGTACTTATTATCCCTTTCCCTCTGTGGGAGGATTAATATAATTAAAAGACCCTATTGCCAAGGCTCCTTTATCTATTCCAAAACCTCCCTATATATATCTGACCAAACATTTCTTCAGTTCTCTAGACAAGTTAATATCATCATTCATTTGGAACAAGAACAACCCACGTATAAGAAAGAGCATCCTGCAAAGGCCACGCTCACAGGGTGGACTGGCTCTGCCTAACCTTCTGTTTTATTATTGGTTAGCCAATATCAGGGTACTCCTACACTGGATGCATGACACTTATCATCTGGTGGTTCCAAGCTGGCTCCTCCTGGAGAGCTCATCCTGTGGACAGGTGTCTCTGCAAGCACTGCTGTGCGCCGAGATCCCTTCAGTCAGGCCAGTCTCTTACTATACTTCTAATCCAGTTGTGATAAACTCAATTCGTATTTGGAACCTGTTTAGGAAAACTTTCAGGCTACACAGTCTTTCTCTCTTTGCACTAGTTATTAGAAACCATATGTTTGCCCCCTCCTTATCTGGTGGAGGCTTTCAGGTCTGGTGTAAAAATGGTATTCTGTCAATGCAAGACCTTTACATAAGCAACAAATCTGCCTCTTTTGAGCAGCTGGTACACAGGTTCTCCATACCCAAATCTAACGTTTTTAGATACTTACAACTACGAACCTTTGTATCCTCACATACTGACTGGTTCCCTTCTTGTCCACTGGTCTCTCTGCTAGATGATTTTTTTTAAAGTTGCATTTGATCAGAAACAAATTATTGGTAACATCTATAATAAACTAATCCAACAAAGTTCTACCACTCTCAATTATCTAAAATTAAAGTGGGAAAAAGATTTAAATGTTGAAATTTCAGGAGAAGACTGGCTGAAAATTATAAGGATCTATTCATCTTCAATATGCCAACGTCATACTGTTATTCAGTTTAAAATTGCACATCGACTACAGTGGTCAAAGACTAAAGACTGGATCCTCCCTGTGATAAATGTAAGCACTGTGTTTTGGACATGTCCAATGCTTCATCAGTTTTGGCAATTGGTTTTCTCTAGTCATTTTTAGGAGAGCCATTTGAGCCATGTCCCTCCCTGTGATAAATGTAAGCAGGCTCCAGCCACCCTTCTACATATGTTTTGGACATGTCCAATGCTTCATCAGTTTTGGCAATTGGTTTTCTCTACTTTGTCAAAATTTTTAGGAGAGCCATTTGAGCCATGTCCCTTTGCTGGTCTATTCGGTACCGTCCGCAGGGGAGGCATCTGAACAAACATAAGCTGAAAACCATAGCCTTTTGCACTCTGTTAGCTTGGAGACGTGTGTTGTTACATTGGAAAGACTCCTCTCCACCTTCATGTTCACAATGGATCACAGACATGATGCAGTATCTTAAACTGGAAAAGATGAGATGCTCCCTCAAAGAATCCACGTCCAGCTTCTACACTACCTGGCAACCATTTCTGCCTCTGCCTCTGTACAATTGTGTGCATGTATACATCTGTAAATGTCAATGTTTTTTGTCACAGTGCCTAACTTGACATTGTTCATAAGTACATAACTCAGAATAAACTGTATCATCACAAACCAGACACACTCTTCAGTTATGCAGACATCCAACTTTTAATACAAAGATTAAAGTTTAAACTATAATTCAGATACATTCTGTTGGCATTGAAAATTAAGCTTATGCATAATTTCAATAAGGAAGACGTGTAATAAGTCATTTGTCTGCTTCCTGGTGGCTGCCAGTTTATATCTATTCATTTTCCAGCACAAACTCAGTACTGACATTGTTACTTTATTCCAGTCATGCTCTTGCCTGCCTTCACCGAGCATGCCAGCCTCCACTCTGCATGCTTTAAATCTGTTGCTCTTCTGCTTCTGCCATTCTGCGTTTCAGATCCTCAGCCATGCAGCCTGCCTCCTCTCCTTTCTCCTCCTCACCGTGGTCACTCAGAACCCTGTCCCAGCCTCCATCTTCATCACTACCAGCATTTTGACTCTGGGGTGTGGCTTGTGCAAAATCCTGTCACTGCTGAGATTTCTTCTGCTATGATGGGTCATTGGAGTCTAACTGCCTAACAGTTACATTTATTTCTGTATCTCAATGAATCATGTTTGGTTTTTCCACATGATCTCTCCTTATTGAACTGCTTTTGTAGATAAGCTTCAAGCCAGAAAGCAACAATACCTATATATTTTTTTTTTTTCCCTGTCCCGTTTGGATCTTTAGCCATCAGAATTGTTGTCTTAAGACCAAGAGGGATGCCAAGCGGATTTACTGTACCAAGTGGATCATCATGGCCTTGCCATAGCTTCAGGCCCAGAGGCCAGAGGCCTGAGGGCACCCCACCCCCCGGAAGGGGCCCAGCCGGGCCACAGGCGCCAGGCCCCGCCAATCAGCCACCAGAAGTGAGCCGGTACATACATGAGTGCCCAGACCCAGTCGACAAGAACCACCAGTACACAACTTGTCTGAGGGCATCAGCCGGCAGGGAGTGTGGTGAGGGAAGATAGGCCTCCGTACTTTGGAGGGCCTGAGATGTTCCCAGAGAGGTGGAGTCTAAGGCCCAACCTGACATATAGACAGACGAACAGACACCCACAGACTCAAACGTGCATTCCCACCCCCATATACACAACCAAATACTCGGCACTTACCCAATGTGTAGACAGACACAAATAGACACTGCACAGACAATCACACTCCCCAAACATACTCTGTATCCCAGGTCCAGGTACCCCCGCCCCCAGAGGGGCAAGCCACACCTAGACCCAGGAGGTGTAACCCTTCTCTCTGGGGTGGAGGCAAGCAGACTGCCCCCTTATCTGCAAGTAGCAGGGAGGCCCCGCATCCCAGACCCCAATCTGACGGCCAGCAGCTCCTCCCAGCCCCCCAGCCCTGACGGCTAACAGAACCGGGGTGAGTGAAGACCCCAAACCTCCCCCCGCCCGCTCATATGTAGTGTTGCTGTGTGCTGTTCTAAAGTGCATTTAAAACACAGGAGGGCATGGTGCTTCCTGCCAGAGAGCAGCATGGCTCCTCCCGAAAACCCTCAGTGTCTATATGCATTAAAATTGAGGGTAAGGCACCAGCGCCAGAGGTGGGTTGGAATACACCGACCATCCTCTGGGTGCTGTAAAACGTGCCCACCCCCAAGGCCCTATATGTATGTGTTATGTGAAAGTGTGAGTAATGTGGATGTCTAGGTTGCAGAATAAAATTGAGGCACAGGTGGCCAGAAGGGGGGGAGTGCCTCCCCTGCACCCTGGTGACATATCTGCACCCCAAGCCCTGTGTGTGCGGGTGGGTGTGGTAGAGCGGGAAGAGAGAGGTAGCTGAGGATGGGGAGGGAAGAAAGGGAGGGGCAGGTGGCCCCCTCCCTGGGGCCAGCTCCCCCGCTGACCCCAGTAGGCACCCCCAACTCTGGAACCCACCAGGGCAGCAGCACCGCCCAGCCCTACAGAGTCAGGGGCAGCCCACCCGACTCCACCGCAGAGAAAACTGCACCCACCCCATCATCCAATCATCTCCCAAACTACACAAGACAATAGACACCCAGGTTGAGTTCATTCTCCACCTCTCCTATATCTCTCCCCCACCTGCAAAGTGAGCTCCTGTAGAGAGGAGACCACCTGCAAAGATGTAACAGCCTCCCCACCAGTTAGAGAGCCCCCTAGTTGGGCTGATGCACCAGAGGTCCCCTGCACTGGGACTGAGCCCCCCTGCACCCACCCGCCCACAACCCCGGCAACACAACAGCCAGGACCCAAGCCCCCAAGGCCCTGCCAGCACCCCAGACCGGGGGCGGAGCACCCCCAGACCCCCAAGCCTCCACGCCCGTCCCGGACCCACCCGGGGGCAACCAGGCCACCAGGCAAAACCAAAAATATTATCATCAGAAGTGAGAAAGTGTCTGGACTATCTCCAGCTGTGTTGCATGTATTAAAGATAACTTCAGACACTGTCTGGTTGTCATGTCTGAAACAGGCTGTACAGTCACACAGATAAAAGACAGCAGTCATGTTTCTAATATTACAAATCAACCAGAAAGATTATAAAGATAAAAGCTGTGAGACTTTAGAAATAATATGTAGGCAGAACACAATTAATAATAATAATAATAATAATAATAATAATAATAATAATAATAATAATAATAATAATAATAATAATAATAATAATAATAATAATAATAATAATAATAATAATAATAATGCATTGGATTTATATAGTGCTTTTCAAGGCACCCAAAGCGCTTTACAATGACATTATTCATTCGCGCTCACATTCACACACTGGTGGAGGCAAGCTACGATTGTAGCCACAGCTGCCCTGGGGCAGACTGACAGAAGCGAGGCTGCCATATCGCGCCATCGGCCCCTCTGGCCAACACCAGTAGGCGGTAGGGTAAAGTGTCTTGCCCAAGGATACAGAAATAAACATTGTGAATGTGCGAGTGAAAGTGCGAATAGAACAAAACTATCTTATTTACAATATAAACTGTTTCTCCCATTATGTACAATATTTCCTTTTTCTTTTTCCACCCATCTTTGTCTCTCTGCCTCGTAGAAAGGAGACTCCTGAAACTCCTTCCAGGTCATCTCCTTGGCCATGCCCTTGTCCCTGTACAGAGAGTGCACTTTTGAAGGGCAGTAGATATATTTCCCTGCCACTCCAGGGAAACCCGTATGAACATGTGGGCTATTTGGTCCCTGTTTCAGGTCCATGTGGCAGAACCTGCAGAGGCGGCCTGTTTGTTGGGTTTCTGGCCTTTTCCTCTTTTTCTCCATCCTTTCCTCTGACCTCTTCCTGGTAGCATCCAGATCCCTTTGGAAAAATTCTGTCTGGGCAAATTCCTCAAAGGGCATTTTCGGGTTACTGATTCCCTCAGCAGCATAAGTTTGATGCACCTTGTTGGAACAATAGAAATAGAGCACAGGCCCTCTCTGGTAAAAATAGTGGACGGTGGATCCATGTGTCTCATATTGAGACTTGGGCTGTCCACAGGCAAGACAAGTCTTTGTCTGCCTTCTTTTTCCCTCAGGCTGCTGCTGCTGTTGCTTTTCTAAGATGCCCTCCACAATCTTCTCTATTGAGTCAGTGGTGCAGACAGGGCAGGAGGAGGCGGGTTAAAGTCGGCAGGCTCTATGGTGACTACGGGAACACTAGTTGTTTCACTGCCTTCCGTTAATGAGTGCCACAGCTGCTGAGTCTCCAGAAGTTTTTCTGGGCTTGTGTTCAAAGATGAATTGGTGTTGAGAAGCTTAGCCAAGTGCTTCACATAACGGGACATGTGCACCTTGGATGTGGGATGCAGCAGGCTGTTGGGATCTGCAGCAGAACGATGGACCATGTCTGCATAATCTTGATCCACAAGCTTCAGGATGTCCTTCTTCCCATGGTACTTTTGCAGCAGATCATCTATTGCCTCTTTCATGCGTCGTGTCCAGCGTGTGTGGTCCAGCACAAAAACCCGACCACCTGTCTTTATAGGTCCAGTGCAGTTCAGAGGGACTGGACGGCAGCCTGGCTCTCTGTATTCAAGCCCAAATCGCTCTCCAGTGTCTCTGTCAGAGAGGTGAAGTGCAGGGTACTTCTCCTGACCAGTCACTCTTCTGGAGGCTGCATTCAACTCCACCACTAGAGCTGGATCAAAAACAGAAGGGAGAATGACACCTGGCTGCTTAAGATCCACCAGTCCTTGGTAGTTCCATCGTGCCACCCCTGTCATGCCCTGGGCCTGGAATAGTTCAGTGGAAACGTGAGTCCTGGTGATCCACTGGGCCTGGTGGAAATGATAACCCTCTTGCTGTGAAGTGAATTGGACAGGAATCCAGATGGGGACCTTGGCACCTTCACCAGGGACATGGTTAAGCTGAAGAGTTCCACCGTACCTAAACATTACACCCTCTGAGAGTTCAGGGTCACTTAGGCAGCCACGCAGAATGTGCACTCTCTGAATGTGCCACGTCTTCAGCATGGATGGCTTGAAGAGTGGGACGTTGTTGGGGTCTGTGGCCAGGTGAAAATGGTTCAGGACCTTTCCACTCTGTTCAGCAGCTCAGTGGGTTGTGGTATTTGGATCCTGCAGTGCTCCTTTATGTGTTGCTTTGTGTGATTAGCAGGATGGATGCCACAAAACTTATAAACATCCTGGAGCCTCTTCAGGTCCGTCTGATCAACTACTGAGAATGCAGCAGAGAGAAGCTGGCAGAAAGTGCTGAACAGAGGATGATGCTCAGAGGTACACTCCCGCGAAAATCGCCTCAGGCAGTGGAACAGATCCAGTTTTACAATAATGTTCTTATTGTAGTGGGTTCAAGAGGCACAGCTGTTTGCCACTGGTCCAGATGTGGCCGCAGCAACAACAGCAGGAGTGGCTTTCCAGGCGTCCCATGATAGATTTTCCCCAGGGATGCAGTCTGGGATCTTAAATGGAGCACAGAAATCCCTAAATGTAAGAAATACAAATACATGTAAGTACAAACCGGATTCCAAAAAAAGTTGGGACACTAAACAAATTGTGAATAAAAACTGAATGCAATGATGTGGAGATGGCAAATGACAATATTTTATTCAGAATAGAACATAAATCACGGAACAAAAGTTGAAACTGAGAAAATTTATCATCTGAAGGGAAAAATATGGTGATTCAAAATGTCATGGTGTCAACAAATCCCAAAAAGTTGGGACAAGGCCATTTTCACCACTGTGTGGCATCTCCCCTTCTTCTTACAACACTCAACAGACGTCTGGGGACCGAGGAGACCAGTTTCTCAAGTTTAGCAATAGGAATGCTCTCCCATTCGTGTCTAATACAGGCCTCTAACTGTTCAATCGTCTTGGGCCTTCTTTGTCGCACCTTCCTCTTTATGATGCGCCAAATGTTCTCTATAGGTGAAAGATCTGGACTGCAGACTGGCCATTTCAGTACCCGGATCCTTCTCCTACGCAGCCATGATGTTGTGATTGATGCAGAATGTGGTCTGGCATTATCATGTTGAAAAATGCAGGGTCTTCCCTGAAAGAGATGACGTCTGGATGGGAGCATATGCTGTTCTAGAACCTGAATATATTTTTCTGCATTGATGGTGCCTTTCCAGACATGCAAGCTGCCCATGCCACACGCACTCATGCAACCCCATACCATCAGAGACGCAGGCTTCTGAACTGAGCGTTGATAACAACTTGGGTTGTCCTTGTCCTCTTTGGTCCGGATGACATGGCGTCCCACATTTCCAAAAAGAACTTCGAATCGTGACTCGTCTGACCACAGAACAGTCTTCCATTTTGCCACGCTCCATTTTACATGATCCCTGGCCCAGTGAAAACGCCTGAGCTTGTGGATCTTGCTTAGAAATGGCTTCTTCTTTGCACTGTAGAGTTTCAGCTGGCAACGGCGGATGGCACGGTGGATTGTGTTCACTGACAATGGTTTCTGGAAGTATTCCTGAGCCCATTCTGTGATTTCCTTTACAGTAGCATTCCTGTTTGTGGTGCAGTGTCGTTTAAGGGCCCAGAGATCACGGGCGTCCAGTATGGGTTTACGCCCTTGACCCTTACGCACAGACATTGTTCCAGATTCTCTGAATCTTCGGATGATGTTATGCACAGTTGATGATGATAACTGCAAAGTCTTTGCAATTTTTTGCTGGGTAACACCTTTCTGATATTGCTCCACTATCTTTCTGCGCAACATTGTGGGAATTGGTGATCCTCTACCCATCTTGGCTTCTGAGGGACACTGCCACTCTGAGAAGCTCTTTTTATACCCAATCATGTTGCCAATTAACCTAATTAGTGTTAATTGGTCTTCCAGCTCTTCGTTATGCTCACATTTACTTTTTCCAGCCTCTTATTGCTACTTGTCCCAACTTTTTTGGGATTTGTTGACACTGTGAAATTTTGAATCAACATATTTTTCCTTTGAAATGATACATTTTCTCGGAATAAACTTTTGATCTGTCACCTACGTTCTATTACAAATAAAATATTGACATTTGCCATCTCCACATCATTGCATTCAGTTTTTATTCACAATTTGTTTAGTGTCCCAACTTTTTTGGAATCCGGTTTGTATATGGAATATTATGTGTGTGCATCAAATTGATCTTAAAAAGAAAAACTCAGTTTTTCCAGACAGATTAGCAGTTTGAATGACAACGATGATTATGGTTTTTACCCGGCCTTTTCCACTCCTGCATCTCTGTACCTCTTGGCCATTCCCTGGTACATGGGCTCCAAGGACCTTTCTTCCATTTGCGCAACATCTCTAAAATTAGAAATATCCTGTCTCAGAGTGATGCTGAAAAACTAGTTCATGCATTTATTACTTCCAGGCTGGACTACTGTAATTCTTTATTATCAGGATGTCCTAAAAACTCACTGAAAAGTCTTCAGCTAATCCAAAATGCTGCAGCAAGAGTACTGACAGGGACTAGAAAGAGAGAGCATATTTCCCCTGTTTTGGCTTCCCTTCATTGGCTTCCTGTTAAATCCAGAATTGAATTCAAAATCCTGCTCTTCACATAAAAGGTCTTAAATAATCAGGCCCCATCTTATCTTAATGACCTTGTAGTGCCATATCACCCTATTAGAGCACTTCGCTCTCGCTCTGCAGGCCTACTTGCTGTTCCTAGGGTATTTAAAAGTAGAATGGGAGGGAGAGCCTTCAGTTTTCAGGCCCCTCTTCTGTGGAACCAGCTTCCAGTTTGGATTCGGGAGACAGACACTATCTCTACTTTCAAGATTAGGCTTAAAACTTTCCTTTTTGCATATAGTTAGGGCTGGACCAGGTGACCCTGAATCCTCCCTTAGTTATGCTGCAATAGACGTAGGCTGCCGGGGATTCCCATGATGCATTGAGTTTTCCTTTCCAGTCACCTTTCTCACTCACTATGTGTTAATAGACCTCTCTGCATCGAATCATATCTGTTATTGATCTCTGTCTCTCTTCCACAGCAGATGGCCGCCCCTCCCTGAGCCTGGTTCTGCCGGAGGTTTCTTCCTGTTAAAAGGGAGTTTTTCCTTCCCACTATCGCCAAAGTGCTTGCTCATAGGGGGTCATATGATTGTTGGGTTTTTCTCTGTATTTATTATTGTGCGATCTACTGTACAATATAAAGCGCCTTGAGGCGACTTTTGTTGTGATTTGGCGCTATATAAATAAAATTGAATTTAATTGAACTGAAATTGTCTCAGACTGAACCATGACCCACGAAACAATCAGCCAGTTTTCATTCATTATTGAATAACTGGACATGACCCCAGATGCCAGCATGATTTTTCGTGCCACCTTCCTGGTGTGGTCAGACCTGAAAATGTGGCCAAAAGTGCCCTGGAGGAGTTTGGATATGGCTGGATGTTGATGTCGGAATTCGTTGAGCAGGCAGTCAGTCAGGTAATGGCTGGACACAGAGACGCCACACCAGGCATGTGGGTCTTCATAAGACCTGAACTCCTGTGGCTTATTTTCCTTCCTCAGAAACTGCCCAATGGTCCTCTGTCCATAGTGTACAAATGAATGCAAGCTCTCCTTGCCATGCCCTTCTTCCACAGAGGTCCCTGCAGCCTCTTCCTTCTGGAGATCTTTGATCAGGTACATAGTGTACCCGACATCATTCTCCAGAAGCCACCGGAAAGATTTCCCTTTATATTTTCCAAACTGCAGGATGTACTCTCCCTGCACTTCCTTCATGTCAGAGGCATCCCCTCCTCTCTGAAAGATGACAGCCAGAGCATTATGATGTACAACGTCCTCCCTCACAGGTGCAGACTTGTCCTGCAGTTTGGGGTCATTTTTAATCCGTCGAGCTTCTTTTGACGGGTCCTGGAGAAGGTATCCAAGTGGCCCCTTGTGGAACACCACTGAGATTTTCCCTGGATATGGCGCAACTTTCTTGTGCATCTTGACATGCAGTGAAAAAATAAACAATTATATTAAACAAAATTGATTCCAAACAGAAACAAAGACATTTCAGGTTATAATCTTGTTGCACATTGTGGTTAGGTTTAAACAGCAGGATGCAGGAGAACAATAAAGATACAAAATCTGAATCAACATTTGCGTTATAAGTGTTTTTTCTCTAGGCAACTGTTCTGTCTGTAAATAAAAACCTTTCATGGTTGAATGCAAAATTTGTGCCAACTGCTTAGTAGTCATGGTACATAAGAATTGCAGGCACATTATCGACATACCTATTTAACATATCCTGTTTATTCTTACACTAATGGGCATTGCTCATGTTAGTGAGATATCAAGACTGTCATATAGATAAGATTACTGACCATTACAACATGAATGGAATACAAATTTTTTAAAAATGCAGGTTAAGTCATTTAGCATGTCATCTCATAACAAGCCATTTATCGATTATTTAATTACACCACATTATAGTAATGTCAGTGTCACAGCAGTCAGAAACCTACAAAGTTTATTTAAAAGTAAAACACGTCAATGAAACATGAAATTTATTTAAGGAGCAGGTTCATTCATGATTTACCGTGCCATTTACAACAGCGGACAAACTCCCACCATCTTTAACGGGGCGATGGATGCTTCGTAAATGCAATCGGAACACGTCTATTACCTGTAATATACACCTGTAAATGTATTCTGTTGGTTTACTCTTATTTCAAACGGAACGGTGCGGGGCTGAAGTGAGGTGTGGTAAGAGAGCACTCTCTCCGGAGTTAACGGCCGTTTGCCTGTGTCACTGAATAAATGGACAAATTGAGATCAAAACGTCTGGTTCTTGAGAACGTTACACTGGTGTCAGAAGTGAAGAATGACCACCTAAAACGCCCGACACCCTGTTGCTGGTGACGCTGACCGTCACGAGACACGAGGTTGTTGCCGGACAAGATTAAGAGAGAGAGGGAGGTTCGTCTGCGCTCGCCTGCCCGTGGAGTGAGGGAAACAGCGCTGCGGCTGTCTGCTGAGGCTGGATTTTCTCCAGGTTTGACAAGGCTCGGGACATTTTAGCACCGTGGCAGCGATTCCGGTGGGGGGGAGTCGACCTCGCTTGGCGCACCGTCACGTGATGTAAACAAACATGGCGGCACCAAGCAAGCTGTGGCGAACATAAAAACGCCTAAGTTCAGCGGCAAGACGCCATGGGAAGTGTTTATTGCACAGTTTGAGCTGTTAGCTGTTGCAGCTGGTTGGTCTGAGGAACATAAAGCTCTCCAATTGGCTTTGTGCCTGTGTGAGGATGCAGCTGCATGCCTGCTGCTGCTGACCGAGGAGCAAAGGGGAGATTATAATGCTCTGGTTGGGGCACTTCAGAGACGTTTCGGGGAGTATAATCAACCGGTGCTGCTGAGGTCAGAGTTCCACAACAGACGCAGATTCCCAGGAGAGCCCCTTCGCATTTTGGCCCATGTAGTCGAGTGTCTTTGCCGGAGGGGGTATGACAGCATGCCACCATCAGTGCAGGCGGAGTTAGCTCGGGACCAGTTCCTGCAGGCCCTGAGCCCTAAAGAGCTCCGTATGCAAACTCAGCTTGCTCGACCGGCCACACTCAGTGCAGCCCTGGAGCTAGCGTTGGAGAGAAAGATGCTTGCAGGATCCTCTGGGGGCGCTGATGACACACATGTGGTGAGGGCTGTGTCAGCACCTGTGGAGCAGATGGAGATGCCAGCGGGCCTGTGCAGTTTGGTTCAGACGGCTTCTCTGCAGTCACCTTCCCCTCGGGCTGGCCCATGCCGCCGACCACAGAGCTGCTGGGCATGTGGACAAGTTGGACACCTCATCAGGCAGTGCCCCAAGCTTGCAGCGGTTCAGGGAAACGCCCACGGGCCCGTGTAGGTGGGAGTACATGGGCCAGGGAGAACGACATTCCCACACCACCGCCATTTCCACCCGATGTGGTCATCGCTGTGGGCTGGACCCAGGTTGGCGACTTTTGCCATGTTCCAGTGACGATTGCAGGGGTGTCCTGTACGGCCCTTCTGGACACGGGGTCCAATGCAACGCTGGTCCGACCCGATGTCATCCCAACCGGAGCTGCTGTGCAACCAACTAATGTGCGACTTAAGACTGTGACCGGTGATCTGGCCCCAATTAGAGGGAGGGGAGTGTTCCAGTTTAAGGTGGGGGACCTCGGTGTGCCTTATGCTGCCTGGGTGGCTGACGTGCAGGACGCCTGCATCCTTGGGCTGGATTTTTTGTGAGCTATTGGTGGTGTACTGGACTTAGGCAAAGGCTTCCTCATACTTCCTGATGGGAAGGAGGTGCAGCTTATTCCTCCCCCGGTCTGCCCAGCATCTGCCGCAGTGTCAACCTCCACCTCGGAGAACCCCGCAGACCCGCCAGCAGAACAGCAAGCGGGGGAGGAGGAGAGGCTCTCAGGTGTGAGGAGCATCTGGTCAAAGAACTGTGAGGGGCTGACTCCACAGCAGCAAGAGAGTCTATGGCAGATACTAAGAGAGTTTAGTGACATTTTTCCCCTGAAAGAAAGTGATGTTGGCTTGGTAGAGCACGTCATTAGGACCGGGGATGCTCAGCCTATCAAAGTGCGCCCCCGCCGCCTGCACCTGGCTCATCAGGAGGCTGCTGACAGAGAGTTGTGTGAAATGATGAAGGCGGGCATCATAGAGCCATCTGATAGCCCGTGGGCCTCCGCTGTGGTGATGGTGCCCAAGAAAAACAACCCAAGGATGCGTTTCTGTGTGGACTACAGACCACTCAACAAAGTGATGAAAAAGGACTCTTACCCACCTCCCAGGATTGCCGAGTCTCTCGATTTAGTAGCCGGATCCTCCTGGTTCTCCACCCTCGACCTGCAGAGTGGCTACTGGCAGGTGCCACTGTCCCCTGAATCCAGACTGAAGACAGCCTTCTGCACTAACAGGGGACTATGGCAGTTCAAAGTCCTGAGCTTTGGTCTTTGCAACGCTCCTGCTACCTTTGAGAGGCTTATGGACAGTGTGCTGGCTGGCGTCCCATGGCAACGGTGTCTGGTCTACCTGGATGATCTTCTAGTACACGGGAGCTCCTTTGATGCTGCCCTGGATGCCCTGAGACAAGTGTTGGGGAGGGTGGCGGCTGCAGGCCTGAAGCTGCACCCCGACAAGTGCCACTTCATGAGGAGGGAGGTGGAGTTTCTGGGCCACAAGCTGGGTCATGAGGGCATCAGCACTTTGAAGGAAAAAATTCACACCATTACTGAGTGGCCCACACCAGCGGACCAGAAACAGCTCAAAAGCTTCCTAGGACTGGCGTCTTATTACAGGGGGTTTGTGAAGGGCTTTTCCTCCATAGCTGCACCACTCTTCCGCCTGCTGCAGAAGGACCATGACTTCATCTGGACCCAGGACTGTCAGCAGGCATTCAACACCCTCCGCAGATCGCTGACAGAGTCCCCAGTCCTCGCCCCCCTGACCCCACCCTGCCTTTTGTCCTGGACACTGACGCAAGTAATGTGGGGCTGGGAGCTGTGTTGTCGCAGGTTGGGCCGGAAGATGAGAAGGTGGTGGCGTACTTCAGCCAGGTACTGAACAGGAGTGAGCGGCGCTACTGTGTCACACGACGAGAGCTGCTGTCCGTGGTGGCAGGGGTGAGACACTTTACGTACTACCTGTGTGGCACATCATTTGTTATCAGAACTGATCATGCCGCCTTCCAGTGGCTGATGTCTTTCAGGGAGCCAGAGGGACAGGTGGCTCGCTGGCTGGAGGAGCTCCAAGCCTTCAATTTCACTGTGGAGCACAGAGCAGGGACACACCATTCTAACGCAGACGCCCTCTCTCGCCGCCCATGTGCTGCAGCTGGCTGTCGTTACTGTGAGAAGCAAGAGGAGATGGAGCGGGAACTCACAACAATAGACGGAGCAACACAGCTCGCCTGCAGGGCTCTTCTGGTGGTGGATGCAGCGGAGTGGGGGGCACGGAGGGAACAAGACACTGACCTGCTGCCAGTCCTGCAGTGGCTGGAGAGGGAGGAGCAACCCCTTTGGGATGAGGTCACTGGGTTTTCCGTCTGTACCAGGGGGCTGTGGGCCAAGTTTGCAGCTCTCAGGCTGCAAACTTGGAGCGTGCCTGGAAGGATCCTGCCACAGGGGAGGAGAGGTGGCAGGTTGTGGTGCCAAGGTCGCTGAGGTCAGCTGTGCTGGAAGCCTGCCATGGGAGCACTGGCTCCGGCCACTTTGGGGTCTCCAAGACTCTCCGCCGCCTCCGCCAGGGGTACTACTGGGGTCAGCAGCGGAGGGATGTGGAAGACTTTTGCCGCAGCTGTGATGCATGTTCCTCGCACAAAGGGCCACAGGACCAGTCCCGGGCTCAGCTTCAGCAGCAACCAGCAGGCGCTCCAATGAAGCGAGTAGCTGTGGACGTCATGGGCCCATTTCCTTGTACAGACAGAGGAAACCGCTATGTCCTTGTGGCCATGGATTATTTCACCAAGTGGCCAGAAGTATATGCCATCCCACATCAGGAGGCTGAGACTGTCGCTGATGTATTACTGGAGGAGATGTTCAGCCGCTTTGGAACAGCAGAGACCCTCCACAGTGACCAGGGGTGTAACTTTGAGTCCAAGGTATTTGCTGCCATGTGTGAACGCCTTGGGATTAAGAAGACCCGCACCACCCCACTTCACCCCCAAAGCGATGGACTGGTGGAAAGGTTTAACAGGACGCTGGCCCAGCAGCTAGCCATCCTTACCTCAGAACACCAACGGGACTGGGACTACCATCTTCCCCTTATCCTCATGGCCTACAGGTTGGCAGTGCAAGACCCCACCCAATGTACGCCTGCCCTGCTCATGTTAGGGAGAGAGCTGAGAACTCCTGCAGAGTTGGCTTTTGGGAAGCCCCCGGACGCGCCAGAGACACCACCAGGCCGGGACTACGCAAGGAGGCTGCAGGACCGGCTGGATTCTGCACATTCCTACGCCCGGGAGCAGCTGGCGAAGGCAGGCCTGCGCCAAAAGAGGAATTATGACATCACCACTAAGGGGAGGCACTTCTGTGCTGGGGAGCTGGTGTGGGTCTACAGCCCAAAGAGAAAGAAAGGACGGTGTCCTAAACTGGATAGCAGCTGGGTGGGGCCCTGTAGCATCCTGGAGCAAGTGGGGGAAGTTGTTTACAGGGTGCAGTTGCCTCCTAGAGGGAGGAAAGTGGCGCTGCACAGAGACCGTATGGCCCCCTACAGAGGGCAGTCCCTCCCCTCCTTCCCTGAGGGACGTGTACAGAGCTCCCATGACCCTGCACAGAGGGACCCCCGGCCGGAGCTGCATTCCCCTCCCTCGGACTCTTCACCTCAAAGTCCCGAAGCTCCGTGTACACCCCAGGGGCATAGGAGGTCAAGGAGGGAATGTAGGCTACCACCCCGCCTCAGAGACTGTGTTGTTCCCTCGGGGACGAGGAACTTATTGCTGGGGGGCAGTGTAACGATGGTTAAATGTTATGTTACTGTCAGGTTGGTTATCTCTGCACGCTGTTGTTTCCTTAAGATACATGTTTGGTTGTGCTGCAGGAAAAAGGGTGTTAATGTGTGCAGGAAGGGGAGGGGACATATATCTGTGAAGGTTCTCAGTCATCCAGGTCATCGTAGTCAAAAGAGTTTGCAAAGAAAAGCGTCTGGACTTCTTTGAGTTGCTTGAAGACGTTTCACCTCTCATCCGAGAAGCTTCTTCAGTTCTAAGGTCAAATGGCCGAGAGTCCCAGATTTAAACCCAGTGGGAGTATCCCCCAAAGAGGGACAAAGGACCCCTGGTGATCCTCTAATCACATGCGACAAGGTGTGAAAGCGGGTGTGGTACCTAATCAGCCAGGGTTTCGGGTGAGCTCATTGTGAAACCTGGCCCCACCCTATCATGTGATTTCCTGAGGTCAGATGGCCCAGGATGTGAGTGGGCGTTAAGGCGTCTGGGGAGGGAACTCAAAACTGGATTATAGATGGCAGACAGTTGGTGTCGTAAACCACCGCCTCTGTTCAAAGATGGTCGCTCACAGTGGACATAGATGGCCTCTTTCACTCCTCTTTCAAACCATCTGTCCTCTCTGTCCAATATGTGAACATTGGCATCCTCGAAAGAGTGACCTTTATCTTTAAGATGCAGGTGGACTGCTGAGTCTTGTCCTGTGGAGGTGGCTCTTCTATGTTGTGCCATGCGCTTGTGAAGTGGCTGTTTGGTCTCTCCAATGTAGAGGTCCGGGCATTCCTCACTGCACTGTACAGCATACACCACGTTGTTCAGTCTGTGTTTTGGAGTTTTGTCTTTCGGGTGAACCAGTTTGTGTCTGAGTGTGTTGCTGGGTCTGAAGTACACTGGGATGTCGTGCTTGGAGAAAACTCTCCTGAGTTTCTCTGATACACCGGCTACATAGGGGATGACAATGTTGTTGCGTCTGTCTTTCTTATCCTCCCTCGCTGGTGTCTGATCTTCTTTTCTGTGCCTCTTTGCTGACTTTATGAATGCCCAGTTAGGATAACCACATGTTTTCAGTGCTTCCTTTACATGTGTGTGTTCCTTCTTTTTCCCTTCAGGCTTAGAGGGAACAAGTTCTGCCCGGTGGTGTAGGGTCCTAATTACTCCAAGTTTGTGTTCCAGAGGGTGATGGGAGTCAAAGAGGAGGTACTGGTCCGTGTGTGTGGGCTTCCGGTAAACTTCAATGTTGAGGTTGCCATTCTCTTCAATGTGCACAGCGCAGTCCAGGAAAGGCAAACAGTTATCCTTAGTGTCTTCCCTGGTGAACTTGATGTTTTTATCCACGGCGTTAATGTGCGCAGTGAAGGATTCCACTTCTTGTGTCTTGATTTTGACCCAGGTGTCGTCTACATATCTGTACCAGTGGCTGGGTACTCTCCCTTTAAAAGAGCCAAGAGCCTTTCTTTCCACTTCCTCCATGTAAAGGTTGGCTACAATAGGTGACACAGGGAGCCCATGGCACAGCCATGTTTTTGTCTGTAGAAGCCTTCGTTGTATTTGAAGTATGTTGTGGTAAGGCAGAGGTCTAACAGTGTGCAGATCTGATCGGGTGTGAAGTTGGTCCTGTCTTCCAAGGAGCTGTCTTCTTGTAGTCGTTTTCTGACAGTCTCCACTGCCTCCGTGGTGGGTATGCAAGTGAAGAGAGAGACTACATCAAAGGACACCATGGTTTCATCTGGATCCAGGGTAAGTTTCTGGACCTTGTCGGTGAAGTCGGTGGAGTTCTTGATGTGGTGTGGGGTGTTCCCCACGAGAGAGGTGCCAGGATGGTAGCAAGGTGTTTCGCAATGTTATAAGTGGCTGAGTTTATGCTACTGACTATGGGTCTGAGTGGGACCCCTTCCTTGTGGATCTTAGGAAGTCCATAAATGCAGGGTATGGCATCCCCTGGATAAAGCCGGTGATATTTGAGGCGGTCAATGATTTTGTCCTTTTCAAGGTCTTGAAGGCAAGCTATAACTTTCTTTTTGTAGCTGCTTGTGGGGTCTCGTTTTAAAGCTTCGTAGGTGTTGTTGTCACTGAGGAGAGTAGTGATCTTCGTGTGGTAATCTGTTGTGTTTAGGACCACGGTGCACCTTCCCTTATCCGCTGGTAATATAGTGATGTTGTTGTCTTTGCTCAGGGAAGCGACGGCCTTCTTTTCTTGTAGTGTGAGGTTAGACGGAGGGACTTTGGCACTGGAGAGGGTGGCTGAGACTTTCATCCTGATTTGCTCTGCTTCGGTCTGTGATAATTTATTAATCCGTATGGCGGTTTCTGTGGCTGTGATGAGGTCCACTATGGGCAACTGTTGCGGAGAAATGGCGAAATTGAGTCCTTTGGCTAAAACCTTCAGGTTCAGTGAGATTCCGGTCTGAAAAGTTCTTTACCCATTTCTCCCGACTGTCTTCAGGTGTGTTTTCTTCTCTGAGTTGTGTGGTTTCAGACTGAGGAGTGTGGGTTTTTGAAAGCAAGGTGTGAAATTTCCTGCGTTGTCTTTCTTTTCCTTGAGAGTGTTGGGCCCGCTGAGCCTTGTCCACAAACTTGAGAACCTCTTCTAAGATTGGAGAGGGTAGAAGGGTTTCCAATTCCTGCAGAGTCTGGCTGATCTTGATCTGGAGCGCATCTATAAATTATTATTGTGCTATCTACTGTAAATGGACCTGAATTGAATTGAAAATTGAATTGAAATGGACCTTCTTATCCTTTCACTTAGAAGGTGATTCTGTGCTCTCTGTAGAATCAAGTCTGCTCTGTGTCCCATGACAGTGGAGCCAAGGCGCAAGCTCTTAGGAACAACTCTGCTTTGTCTGCATCTTAGGTTGAAACGAAGGTGGTTCCTATAATCCGCTAGTTTCCTTGATTCCCTTTCATACTCCCGTACCAGTTGAAGGGTGTTCCTCCCAAAATGTACGGCAATATGTCTGTGAAGGTTCTCAGTCATCCAGGTCATCGTAGTCAAAGGAGTTTGCAAAGAAAAGCGTCTGGACTTTGGGGGGATACTCCCACTGGGTTTAAATTGGGACTCTCGGCCATTTGACCTTAGAACTGAAGAAGCTTCTCGGATGAGAGGTGAAACGTCTTCAAGCAACTCAAAGAAGTCCAGACGCTTTTCTTTGCAAACTCCTTTGAATACTAGACATATAGTTTACAATTATGCAGACATCCAACTTTCAATACAAAGACTAAAGCTAAAACTATAATACAGATAGATTCTGTTGGCATAGAAAATGAAGCTTATGCATAATTTCAATAAGGAAGATCTGTAATATGTCATCTATCTGCTTCCTGGTGGCTGCCAGTTTATATCTATTCATTTTCCAGCACAAACTCAGTACTGACATCATTACTTTATTCCAGTCATGCTCTTGCCTGCCTTCACCGAGCATGCCAGCCTCCACTCTGCATGCTTTAAATCTATTGCTCTTCTGCTTCTGCCATTCTGCATTTCAGATCCGCAGCCATGCAGCCTGCCTCCTCTCCTTTCTCCTCCTCACTGTGGTCACTCAGAACCCTGTCCCAGCCTCCATCTTCATCTTCATTACTATCAGCATGTTGACTCTGGGGTGGTTTTTGTGCAAAATCCTGTCACTGCCGGGATTCTTTTGCTATGATCGGTCATTGGAGTCTTAACTGCCAAACAGTTAGATGTATTTCTGTATCTCAATAAATCATGTTGTTTTTCCACATGATCTCTTCCTATTGAATTGTTTTTGTAGATAAGTTTCAAGCTAGCAAGCAATACCTAAATATTATCACCAGAAGTGAGAAACTGTCTGGAGCTCCAGCTGTGTGCTGCATGTATTAAAGATAACTTTAGACATTGTGTGGTGGTCATGTCTGAAACAGGCTGTACAGTCACACAGATAAAAGACAGCAGTCATGTTTCTAATAATATAAATGAAAACAGAAAGATTATGAAGATAAAAGCTGTGAGACTCCTCTAGAGAAAGGATGGCTTGTTATCATTACATGAAGTGATTTAGAAATAGTATGTAAGCTTTCAGGCTAGCACTCACAACTTATTATAACTGATTACCTGATGGTGAGCACACACAGATATATAAACATATAGGTGAACTCTAAGAAGAAAACTGTGTTGATATTTTTGCAGAAAACTATTTATTTACACTTTTATATTTACAATCTGTTTTTATTTATATAAACAAAAGAAACATTCACAACTAGAACAAAACTGTCTTATGTACAATATCAACTGTTTCTCTCTTATTTACTATTTTCTTCCACCATACAACTATACTATTAGAGGAACATCGCCGGAACGTGGCCAGAACACACAAAAACAAGAACAAGACAATATATAATAGTTCAAGTTCAGGCTCAGCTTTGGAGAGCAATTCATGGAAAACTATTTTACTCCAGTTCTGAAACCTTTCATGTGAAAACCTGAAAAGGTCTTTATCCTCATCCATCCCTATGATGCAGGCAACAACTAGATAAATATATACTGAACTTGTTTCACATCAACAACGTTATTAAAATACTATTAAAAGAACTTACCCAGGGGTTTAGTTGGAGCGTTTGTGAAGCAGATGTGGACTGCTGCTTCTTCCGCACGTACTGCTGCAGCTTATGCATCCGTGTTCCTTGACTGCAGCTCTTCCTCATGATAAAGTCTGCATAGCCATCTCCTCTGCCACCCCAAATCTCCCTCCAGGTGCTCTTGGCTCGTGAGCCAAAGCCAACCAGCTGATCATCTTCAGAGGCTTCTGCAGCAACACTCACTCTGCTGGCTTCGTAGTTCAGAAGAATTTATATCTCTGTAAAGCTGAGGGCATACTGTACAAATGAATGCAAGCTCTCCT
>JAQSNX010003774.1:42500-57041 GCA_029532605.1 Oreochromis grahami | reverse complement strand
TTGCCCAGAGAGCACTGTGAAAACAGCTGTGTAATGTCTCATATGATGATTTATTAGCTTTCTTCATAATCAAAAAAATTCCTGTTAGGTGCTTTTAATTATGAAAAAAGACAAAAACGGTCATTAATGGGCTACATATCAATCAGATGATTAAGGACCACAATTTAATATGTCAACAGATTAAATGACATTCGGAAATAGGTTTATATGCAATTTTAATATGCTGCACCACAGTAGCAGAAGCCAAGCAACCATTTTTTAAACCACACCCCTTTTTGTTACTGTTACTGTACCTGGCGAGCTTTACATTTTCATGGCATGAGTCATGGTTTGGTTGGTTCTAACTTTCCCACTATAGTATCTGGTTTTGTTTTGACCAGTTGTTTTTGTCCACTATAACAGTTTCCCAATGCAAGTGCCACAATAATAAATTACTCAAGACATTTTCTTTGCTTAACTGATAAAGAAATACTGAAAAATAACCTTAATCTGACAATGAAATTGTTTTTAAGTGCATTTCTAGGTTACCCCTTAAAGTTGGCAATTTTTGTTGTAAAAATAACTGTAATAAAATATTTCGTATAATTCATCGAATCAAAGTTGAGAGTCTCAATTTCAATTGTACACAGAGTGTTTCATTTCAAACCTATTATAGTGGCATAGAGACCCCAAATTATGAAAAATCATGTAACTGAAAGTTGCAGACCTAACAATAGTTAGCAATGCCTATGATGTTTCCTGTTTACACCCACTCATTAAGACCTTGACACTGCAACCTTTGGAGCAGGGGCTTCTTTCTTGGTTAGCACTGTCTTAGTCCATGGCAGTGTAAAAACCCACGTCACTTTGGACAGTGACACTGGTGTTCCCCCAGTTTCCAGGTCATGCCAGGCTTGAACCTTGGTGGTTCCTGAATATCCTAACACATTTCTTCTCAGCTGAGGGTAACAGTTGGGTTTTCTGGTGGGGAAACATCCAAATAACTCGCATTTACATGAGAAATGTTTGAGCTGATGATGCAGTTGTTGAGACCTTCCCAACTTGTGTAAATCTATAATTCTCATTCTTTGATTTTTTCTTGGACTTTCCCATTCTGAGTATCAAGTAATCCAGAGAGTACTGTCAAATTCTTTTTATGTTGAGTAGAAAAGTGCTATTTAAGAACTGTCATTTACCATATACCAATAAACATTTAGCCAGAGACTTACTACCAGTTGTAGTCAATCATGATCACTAATGTGAGGTTAATATGCCTTGACCTTGTCAAGTTAAAAGACAAGAACCTTTAGTACCACATATTATAAGATTTAAGTGAATGTATGTCGATATCCGAGTATGTTGAGTACTTTCGAGCCCGTGTGGATTGGAAAACAATATTTAAACTTGTGCATTAAAGATGTTCACTGGAAAAAGAACAGTTCAAAGAAATCATCCTAAGCCCAAAATAACTATAACGTTCATCCTCTTAGATAATTCGGCGCTTGTAAACCATTTTGCCACACAGGAAAATCCACTAAGCTGTTACTGAACAATCTGATTAAGGATTGAATTTAGCAAATGGTTAATTCCTCTCATGTGTCTTATCCTGCTCCCAGTTAACTCTTTATGTTGGTTTCTATCATCAGGTGACTTGTGTGATTAACAACTTCCAGCAGCTGCAGCCCGGTCTTCCTCCACCGCGACCCCAACGTCCCGAGTCAATGCTGGGCATGCCGATGGTGACACTGCCCTCAGTGGAGAGTCCACTCGAAAAGTTAAGTGGCCCTCAGGTAAGGGGCGGGGGTGGGTGTGAGGCACAACTGTGCTCACAGAAGCGCTGAGATACACACCCCTTGTCTCTTAACTGAATCCGTTACCTTCCTTTTGTTCCTCAAAAAAGAACAAATTCAAACACGCATGCTCCAAGCCCACCTGCACGCCCAGTCCTAGCAAAACACCCAAGTGAATCCTTTAAATCTCTGCGCACGCGAGGCTTGTTGTACCCTGATAAGAACGCATGTGAGATTTGTGCTAGTGGTGTGAAATGAGCCACGGTTATGTTTCAGTCAGAGGATGGAACAAATTCTAGTGTGAATGTTTGCTTTGGAAAGAGGTGCTGCTTACTCCTAAAAATCCCACAGTGTTACAAATTTTCACGTTATCTGGTTTATAGAGAGAGCCACTTGTGTCTTTGAGGTGAATCAGCAGTTTGGCTGACACACTCCAAGTGTTGTTTACCATTTGGATATAATGCAGAGCACTTGGCTGAAGGGAAACTGTGAAGTCAGCAGAGGCTAAAAGAAAATAGTCTTAGCTGTGGAAACGATCCCCTCAAGTTATATCTGCTCTCCGAAAGAGCTGCATTTTCGAAAGCGATTCTCTCAGGGGTGAAGCATTTAGAAAAATATCGTGCGTCCTCTGTGGTCTCTCACCGTCGCTAACCCTCACCTGTCTGCCTTCTTTTCCTGTCTCCCACCTTGCCTCTCTCCTTTCAATCTGCTCCCTTGTCCCTCACTCTCCTCCAGCATCTTGCACTCTCCTCCTCCTCCCCACCTTACAACACCTACGTCCAACCATTCTAACCAGCTTTGAATATTTTTTACCCAACGTTGTCACCCCCCCAACACTATCTCCGCCATCTGTTACCTTATTTCTGTTTTTTGCTCTGTTGAACATCTGTTCTGTCCTCTCTTCCTCCCCTCATCCCTGTACATTGCTCTTGATTATTCTTTTCTTCACTTTTCTCTCTCTTCCTCCGCCTCCTCTCTGCCCCGTCCTCCTCTCTCTTTCTCACTCCTCTCTTTCCCCTGCAGACTCCGCGGGGATCTCCGTTCACCGAGATCACATGACCATCAGCCCTATCGGTTCCCCGCCACCCCCGATGTCCTCATACCGTCTCGCTCCATTTCCAGCGAAGTCTAGACCAGTCGGAGCAGCACTCGCCGCAATGCGCCGCCCATCCGGCTGGGCGGTACGCAACGTTGCACCGCTCCTATTCCACGCAGGTCTAGACCCCCCCCCCCACCCCTCCTACCCCTCCTAATACATGATACACAGCACACACATCCCCCGTTGCCCTCTTAACCCCCGGGGAACCGATAGGCAAACTCTTCAAAGACTTTCTCTTTGCTGGAATACCAGTAAAGTAAAGCTCTGAACAATAAGTACAGAGTCAGGTACATCTTTTTTTTCTTTCCTTTTTTTTTCATGTTGAAAAATGTAACTAATTTTTTTATATGCATATAAACTCAATCACACGAAGCTCACTTTCATCAGCGGTGGTTTGCTCTGTTATGAAAACGAAATCAAATGTGACCACTGAGAATGTCCGCCGCTTCTTTTTCTCCAACCGTACGAGCGCACACCTGTTTGAGAAAAGAACCCGAAAGGTGACGGTGAGCTCTCAGGACGCGGCTTTGACGTGCGCCGTGTTGGACCAAAGAAACCCACCTGAGGAAATGTGCGCTGCTGAGATTTACCCGTCATCCTTTTAGCAAGCCATATGAACACAGAAGCAAACACACTTGCTCTCCTTATATCATCCCATGCACGTGCACACAGACACACGCATAAGCACCCACCACAGTCGAGTAGCAGTGCCCTAGTCAGCTCCGCATGAGGTTTCCCGGGATCAAAGGATCCGTTTCTTATCCTTCGGCAGAAGCACCAGACAAAAGCAAACAGGATGAAGGTACAGACATCTTCACTTGGCTATCAACTTTGTGTTTTCCTTCGCTCTCAGATGGTTGCAATTTTGCCAAAACCTAATGTGAAACAGAAACACACATTGGATGAGACAAATCCAAGCTCCCGAATGCAGGTGGCACAACAGTGAGCCAAATTAAGTGCATCACATTCAGGAGCAAATATTTGTTTTTTGCTTGCTTTTTTTTGTATTCTTTTGCGAAAAGGAGCCTTCATACAGGACACTTCTCTGTGATGCCAACAGACTTTTTAAAAAAAATGTCTCTTTCATTTAACTGTGGAACAGCATCACTCATCCTGAAATGGCATCTCCTTTGCTGCAGACTGGCTGCGTCGTGTAATTACTGTGATTTATTTCTGAGATTTTATCGATATATTGATTTACTGACGTTTGTGTATATACGGCGTGGTTGCCATAAGCGCTCTGTGTGGCGTGACGGTTTTGCTGATTTTGATTTGCACACTCCCTCACAATCCACTTTTGTCTTTTGTTCTCTTCATTTGCTTTTGTTCGTTTTTCCTTTCTTTACAAATACATATATTTTTTTTACATTCTCCAATTATCTCTCTTCTCTGTGGTGTCTGCATCTAGGCTAATATGCCATCACTGTGCTGTGAAATGTTTCCCTCTGCTGGACAAACACACACACAGACACACACACACACAAAAAGCACAGAAGACCTCGTTTTACAGAGCACATGTAAATAAACTCTAACATATTTGAAAGCACACACATGCACAAGCACACTTATACCCCCTACTTGTTACTGTACTTTCCTTCTCCTCTTCCCCACTTTCTAACACCGAACCTGTAAGATATTGTACATAGCTCTTTTTTTCTATTGAGAATGTGATTTTTACACGAGCATCACCAACACTCTGTGTGGCGATTGAAGGAAAATCTTGTTTTTCTTACAATGATGGAGAATTCATGCAGACGTGCTGAACCACTCTGACCCATCGGTTGGAAAGTACTCAGATGACTCACGTTTTGTTTCAATTCGCTGCGTCTGCCTGTTGGACTGAATAAAGCTGGATTGGAAAAGTCATTTTACTCTGACATCAGACACTATGTGATCCTGACTTTCTGAGTTTTATGAGGCCATTTTCACTTTCTTTTTTTCATGCTTTGATCATCCATCCATCCATCCATCTTCTTAACCACTTGTCCAAATCAAAGTTTGGGGGCTGGAGCCTATCCCAGTTGTGATAGGGCAAGAGTGAGGTTACATCCTGGACAGGTCAACAGTTTATAGTGGGGCCATAAAATTAAAGCATAGATATGTAAACACCTTAAGAGATCTTTTTTTTTTCTCCTTTTTAAGGCATTAGGTCAAGCTGTGAATACACCATTCCCATATTATTGCATTGTAGTTAGCACTAATACTTTATCTAACAGCTTTCACATCCAACTTAACAGAATAAGAGCTTTAATTTGACGAATGGTGTAATATTAATGATGAATGGGCATATTTTCTATTTAGTTGTTCTACTATGCTCTACTATGATCACCAGCCAGCTGCTAACTTTGTCAGTCTGCTGTCTACTTGGACCAGTTTTACAGTTACCAGAGGTTTCCCCACTGAAGGGAGCTTCCTGCTCTTAAGTCTTAATCATCTAGCATAAAGTGAGGCTCATTCATGATACCAGCAGATCAGCTAATCCTCATGCTATTCCACATTAGCTGATCCGACTTATGCTATTTGAGTTGGTGTAGCCTGTCTGCAGTTAATGCACTTCTGCAAGCTGCTTTGCAACCCACCTTGATCACTACCCCTTCTCGAATGCTATATCTGACTTCATCAATGTCATGACTATTGTGTAATAAAGCAGCAAGGTCCCAGAAAAGAGTAATTGTTGCAGATGGAAATAAGAATCTTCATCTGACTATAGCAATGTTTTGAAGTAATGTAAAGCTGCAGGTCACAAAACCAGAATAAAAACCTATAATATGCTTAAAAGGCTTCATTTCGCTGAGAAGCAGAGCTGGGTGATAATTCTCCAGGCATGTATCGCTTTTGGTTCCCCATTCATGTGGATGTGAGTTAAAGATGGCCCTATTTTTTGATGATAGCCCTGTGTTGTAAATATGTGCCTCTCTGGCTAATCATTAGCATTATAACTTTAGTGCTAATACGTCATCAGACCGCGTGACAACAGCTAAATCCTCCATCAGCCTACATATCTTTTAGTTTTTTGTTAACATTCCTTACGAACGCTCCACTCACACTCTATGTGGCTGTCATAGTTATCATTTTGGAAATTAAAACAAAAAGAACATAACTTCTCTTCATGTTATTTTTTTAAATTGTGCTCAGCTAAATAAAAATGACCATCTTTTGGAGATCAAAATCTAGCACCCGGTAGGTTTTATTTTTCATTATACTACTTAACCAAAAGCATGTGTTTGACCATTGAGAATATGTGCTAAACTACCCTTATATGGATGCTAAGCTTCATTATCATCAGCATCTTGTACTTGTGAGAGGTTTGATTTCACTGAAAAAATAAATAAATAATCAAAACTGTGACATTTTGATGGCTCAGAGAGCCAGGGCTACTTATACCACATACTGTACCTGCAACTTTGTGAAGCTGAGTCAGACATGTGACCTTTGCTGCATGATGGCCCTTTGTTTCATGTGTTTCCTCATTTCTTTCCAGTCTTCAATGTCCCAGTGAAGCAGAAATGCCTTAAGATAATCTTGATGAGGAAATGTAACGAAAGTGTTTTCTAAGCAGTGACTGGCTGTAATTTCATTTGCAAGTGCGAGTTTGTCATTTGTCCAAATTCTCTGTGAATCCTCTGTGAACCCAAATGCACAAATGAGGCACAAACAAACATGAAAGGTAAACACGCCCGCCACGAAGACTCGGATTCTACACCGGCTCGACTGTCGTCACCGCAGCTTTACTTTCCTGTAAAGTCTTCGGTAACACATGTTTAAAAATCAAACGGCAAACATGCTGCAGTTGACTGACATGTGAATAAAAAGCACCAGTCTCCTTCAGATCTGCTACTGAGAGGCAGGACCGTGTTTCCTTTGATCCTGATGCAGCAAACCTTCTGTTTTTGTAAAGATTTGTGTGATGAGAACAATAAATGGATATTGAAATAAGAAAAGCTGTCTGTGTCAGTCTGCACTGCTTGTTTTGCTGTTGTGTTCTCAGAGTGATTGGTGGTGATTTTGTGTGTCAGAGCTGCTGCATTTGTTTTGCATGTGAACAGGATGCTTTTGTTGACTTGAGGAAAGGAAGCGGGGAGAAAAGGCTGCCAAGTCATACAAAAAGTGGATGAAAAAATCAGCATCAGCAGGTCAAATTTTACATTTTTGGTTAAAAAGGTTATCGAAAAAATAAAGAGGAGGTAAGGAGAAAGGTAGAACAGTGAGCAGCCATGTAAAACACAGTGGAGGCTCTGTCATGGTGTGAGACTGCATTTCATTTTGTTTTGTTGGGAAAATCTTGAAAAACTTAATAACGTCAGGGCTTTTTAGAAAGCCTTCTGTCCCCTTCTTGGTATTTTATAAATGCAGCTCAACTCCTAAAGTATCTTCTGATCTCCTGATATGGAGCCAAAGTATCACTGATTAAAAGAAAAAACTAATAACAAAAGAAATAGATTCATTTAAAATGATTAGTCACGACTTACTACATTATTATTCCCATTCCATTCCCATACACACATGGTGTAGATCTCCAGATGACAAATTCTTTACAAATGTGTCAGTACAGCAATGAAAAAAGTCCCACATCCAACATCCTACTCGACAGAAAGTACTTAGCAGTATTACCAGCAGCCTTCTCTTTGTTCATTATCATTAAAAATCATGTTACTGGATCGTTAACTCTACATAACCTAGGCCCTTTCTCTCTTGATAAATCTGAGAGGGTGTCAGAAGTTTAAACATTAAAACAGAAAAAAAATGATCTTTTAGGCTTTTAAAGTTTTAAAGTGAAGTAGTTGTTTAAATGTAATCAAAATGAGAGAAGTTTTAAGGTAATTTTTCTCGACTTTAATTTTTTAAAATATAAAATCTTACTACCTAAAGTTACTTTTGAATGAGTGTATGAAATCAGTTGCAGACAGGGTGCCCTATGTCTCTCTAAAGTGTCTAGCTGCTGAGTTGTAAGTTAAAGTAACATTAAAGTGTCACGAAGCAGACCTGCAGTAGTTGGTTAATTTCCACCTCCATCTGTTCCATCACTCAAAGGGAACTCGTCCTGTTTTATTCGTGGCCTCTACTAGAGTAGCTTTGCATAATTCACAGCTCAAAATAACCCTTATTTATCTTGAGCTGATGCAGCCACACACCTCATCCACTGTCTGAAACATGCTGTTTTACCTTCTCTTCCATTAAGACTACCTTCTCTTTAAGCTAGCATCGGGCAGCCCTCCTAACAGGGTTAGGCTATCCACTTTCATTGACATTTATAAAGCCAGGAGGAGGAAAAAAGCCTTAAAATATGGCCCACAAGGATTACTCGCACATACACTGGCCTCATTGAACCACCGGCCATCTTTCTCCTGAACCAGCACCATAACACAGTATATATGGCACGATCTGATGAGATATCCCCGTGTTGGTGTCGTTCCTACATCATCATTGATCCAGGATCATCAACAATGCAAGTGATCAATGCTTTAGGTTAGCAGGAGCCAAGACATTAACTAATGCTGTTAAAAACTTTCACAAGCGAATCAACATGAATAATGTAAATCTGTCGAACATAACATCATTATGTTGTAAAAATGAACAAATAACACATTTGAAATGCTGATAATTTGTTCCAGAACAGAGTTTTATATAAACAAAACCTTTTTTATCCTTTTGTTTTTTGCTTTCTATCCCCACTTTGCAAGGCTATGACATCACAACAATGTGATTGGCCAGTTGCAACATTATTATGATGCAGGAACACCAACACAAGGATATCAGATATACTGTATTTAAGAAAGATAATAAGGGAATCACTGGCATATATGAGTAATTCAGAGGCTGAGATGTTCAGACTTGTTTTTACGCATCAAGCTCCAGAAACTCTTCACAGTCTTCCACTTGATAATGACATCATCAGGGGACATGCTGTTCCAACTGTTCTCACAGGCTGCTCCGCATGACTGCTAAACTGTTAAGTCTGCAAAGTGTTCTTTTAAACACAACTTTTAAAAGATTAGAAAAAATAAGAAACCGACAACAAATATAGGTTTTAGATAATACCCTGGGTCAACACACCTGAATCAAATGATTAGTTCATTACCAGGCCTCTGGAGAGCTTCAAGACATGTTGAGGAGGTAATTTAGCATTTAAATCTGTGTTGGATGAAGGGCACATCTAAAACCTGCAGGACACCGGCCCTCGAGGCCTGGACTTCGACACCTGTGATATACATAGTCTCATTCAGCATAAATTCCCAGTCTGTTTAAAGCTGTGTGACATGGCAGGCTCAGTACTGCCATCATGTGGGGTAAAGCGTTCCTTTCCAACCCACACCAGAGATGGAGCCGAACGATTGTGAAGGGGAATGATAATCTTTTAGCCCAGTTATTTTCAGAGTTCTGTTTAAAATATGTTTAAATGAATGAATTAAATATGAATTAAAAGAAAGTTGAATTACAGCACGTGCGTCAAGCGTGCTGGGAATGACTACATGAAAGAAAACCATATGAAACTTTAAATACATTTTACAAAATTAAAAAGTATGCTTTTTCTCATTGTCTTTTTAAAAACACTTGACTGGCCACTCTCAAGGGGTGCATGCGTTTGCGGGTTAAATCCACACGATGGCGTTGTACATCACAGACATGTAAATATTAAGGGAGGGAGCACAGAGTCGGCTCCAACAAAGCATCCATCCTCCAGACGTGAAGAGACATCTCAAGCTGTGTCATGAAATGAAAGGAACAATCAAAGTTTCTAATGAGAAGATCTGCACCTGTGCACGCTAATGAGTTATAATGGCATCCATTTCCTTAATGTCACAGATAATGGTAAGAACTGCTTATACGTAAGCGTCTGCGCGCTCTGCCACTCCGCACGTGTGATTTGCACCGCGAGTGGCTCTTTTTTGACAGATTTTTTTCCTTTTCTTTTTCTTTTTTTGGAGGGAAATTCGCGCCCATGAAACATGGAACACTATCCACGGAAAGCTGATCAAAGAAACCTTACAGTACAGCTGACGCTAATTGCAACCAGCTCAATTCTGCAGACTTTTAGAGAGATGCACCTGCAATTCCTAAAAAAAAAATAAATATATTTTTAACTACCTGACTGAATGTAAATGACTAGCAAACATCCCAGTAAGAGAGGTTCAAAGGATGATGCAGTTTCCCGGTGAAATCCCACCTGCAGCATCTTTCTGCCTCTTTTTTTTTTTTTTGCCCATACAGGCCTCATTAGTGTGGGCAGCACAACTCCTTCTGTTAGTTTGCTGGGAATTTTAATTCCACTGTCTTCTCCTCTGCATTCCTATCGCAAGGGTTTTCTTGTAATTTTTGGTAATTTTATTTTCAACCAGAAAGCTCTTTTGGGTTTGAAGGTAAACGTGATCGGGGTGACCAAACGTTTTAATACCAACTCGGAGCCGAGTGGGTTTTGCATGCTGGGGATGAGTGCGCAGAGAAATATGACTGCAGAATGTGCAGTAAGAGATTTCTTAGGGAGAAATCATGTCTTCTTCGTCTTCTTCTTCTTCTTCTTTTGCATAAGTGGAAAAGAAATACACTGGAGCAGTGACTGTCCTTGTTATTGTTTCCACGAGTCTGGTGATTTATGCAGTTTCCTGTTTTGATCCTGATAGATACAATCAATATCTTTCAATTCAACAGAGAGAAAATATATTAAAAATTCAAAGCTGAAGCCGTCTAACTGATTTATGCTTTGCAAATATGCATTACTGGAGAGGCAAGGGTGAAAACACAACTGATGTCTTTATCTCCTTCCCGAGTCAGTAAAACTGGACAGTCAAGTTGCATATGGGCAAATGTGGACCATTTGCTCAGGAGATGATATCAAGTGAAGGTTAATCAATATTTATTGAGTAATTTAGCGAATTTAGGTGACCCATCACTAAACCTTAAACGATCTCTATTTTTAGCCTGTCTTGCTTCGGATTTATGCACATGTGTGAGCAGTGTGCACAAGGCTGAGAGATCTTCAAGTCTTTCTCTTTCCAAACCAACAAACAGCAAAAACAAAACACAACCTCACTATGCATCACATCTTCTACATTATGGGAAAAAGTGTAGATCTTTAACCCTATAATGCCCTATTTATCATATTTGATACATGCCTTTCTGAGACCGCTATCTCATCAACATGATCAATACTTGCCATCATTTCAAAATTTTATGGACAAAACTCTTTTTCTTTTGCTCTAAAATTAACATTGTTGTTACAAAACGTTGCACAAAACACCCAATGTATTAAGTCCAACACAAAAAATGTAATAAATATATAATAAAAATATATCATACACAACATGATATAGCAAAAAAATGTGGATTTTGTTATAAGGGTTAAAAAACATCTTCGGTCCAAGAAATCCAAATTTTCTGGCTATTTTTTGATGGTTTGGGTCTTACAGGGTTAAATATTTGCAAACATAAATATTTATTTAAATGTTTGCTGCCCATTTAGCCATTTATGAGCTTGTATTCATTGACAAGAATACAGGCACCAGTCATTTTTGATAGATCAATTGCTTGTTAACACAAAGCAATCACATGGCAGAAACCCAACGCTTTTAGGCATGAAGATATGGTCAAGATGACCTCCTGAAGTTCAAACTGAGCATCAGAATGGATAAGAAAGGTGATTTAAGTGACTTTGGACTTGGCATGGCTGTTGGTGCTAGACAGGCTGGTCTGAGTATTTCAGAAACAGCAGATCTGCTTCCCCACACAACCATCACAGACAACAGTCTGAAATAGAGAAAATGTCCAGTGAGCAACAGTTCTCTGATGCCAGAGGAGAATGGCCTCAACTCAATAACCACTCATTACCACCTAAGTATGCAGAAGAGCATCTGACAATGCACTGAAGGCAAAGCAGATGGGCTACAACAGCAGAAGACCACAGCAGGTACTTCTCCTGTCACCTAAGAAGAAAAAACTGAGGCTACAACAACTGTCACCAAAAACTGGTTCAGGCTGCTCCTACTGGGCCCCTTAGTACCAATTGAGCATTGTTTAAAGACCACAGGCTAACTGGTGGAACAGGAGATGCATGTATACACCGCCGTGATGCTATCATGTCAATATGCACCAAAATCTCTGAAGAATGTTCCCAGCACATTGCTTTTACAGCAGTTCTCGAGATAAACAATCCGGGCATTAGGTACAAACTGTACCTAATGAAGTGGCTGGTGAGTATTTAATGTTGACGACTTATTGCATGAGGCTTCTTAACAGTCAGAAGACTCACAAATTCCAAAAAGTGCACAAACCTCACATTATCGGACAACATGTTACCGTTGAGAGGTTGTTCTCCAATACTGTGCTGGACCTTACACAGCCATCTGTATCATATATGACACACGAGTTGTATACGGTCCAACCACATCTTCAGCTCACTGCTGGATTATCTGTCACAACAGGAAGTAACAGGCAGTCCAAAATGGATGCCTTCATGTAATGAGTTGCTGCTTTTAGCCAGGAAATCCGCTCCTGATTTTAATAAAGTTACGTTATGAATGTATTTTACATTGCTGCAAACATTTCAGTTTGACTCTTTATGGGAGGGACTTCAAATCAGTGTGTCTTCGATACCACAAGTTCTTTTTACATCTTTCCACTTATAATTTAAATGTTCCACTAAACAATATTTGTTTGTAATTTCTTGAATAAACTTTCTATTATCCAGGTTTATGCAAGACAATGCATTTCAAGCAGGTTTTATTTTATTTATTTATTTTATTTCCAAAACTATAAACAGAATAATTTTACAACTCAGTAAATAAAATAATATGTCATCTTCACAATAATTATTTCGGTCTTTTGCTTTTTATTTCGTTGTGCATTTGAGTGTTTTTAAAGTGTTGCCGTGGAACCTGATTTGAATTCTCACTCTTGTAGTTTTGATTACAGCAGGGCGAGCAAGCGAGCAGGCAGAGGAGAGGCACCACACAAAATCTATAACAAGCAGACGATGGGGGCATTCCCACTCGAATCTCAAATTCCGTCCCACTCCACGTTGTCTCCCATCTGCCGGGATACGGGACCTGTTTCTAAAAGCGGGTACTGCAGGTCCGGGGCATCAGTTTCCCCCTGACAGTTTGGAGGTGAGGCACAGTCAGCTGAGCTGCTCCACTGAGGAAGTTGCACATGTCATCATCGTGGTTAAGTGGAGGAGAGGAGGAGAGACAAGCCGGATGAGTCATGATGGAACAGAGGGAGACGTGGAAGGGAGGGAGGGGAGAGAGCATGAGAGTGTGGGTATATATGTGTGTGTGTGTGTGTGTGTGTGTGGTGCTGTATTGAATTTCTATAGAAAATAAGCCACAGAGCAGGTGTAGAGAAACTTATTAAGTTCCTGCTTCTCAATCCTCAGCCTCTTCTTTCTTTTATTTATGTATGAAAAATAATGCACAGAGGCGGGCACACTCATGCTGAACACACACACTGAACACACACACACTCACACACACACTCACACAAACACACACACTCACACACACACACTCACACAAACACACACACTCACACACACACACGCGCACTGATACCAGATGTCAGCTCAATATTAATTTAGTTAAATTATAATTGTTCAGGCAGAACTACAGGCTGACACAATGAAATTACACATAACTGTGAGGTATTGATTTTGTGTTATGTGCAGAGGGTGTGAAATAAATTGAAAGTATTACTACAGCATCGAGCAAAGTGTGCAGCACCGACGGGAACATAATGTATACACTTAAATCCTCCCCCTAACATGACTAGCAATTACAGATGCCCGGTGAAAAGCAGGAAGATTCAATCAAGCAAAGTTGAGACTCATATCCAGCGGTGGAGTGGGGTTAATTAGTATACTTGGCTTTAACCAACCATGCAGGATGTTGGAGGGGTGGAGGGGGAAGGGGTTGAAGGATTATGTTTGTTTAGATACACGGGCACAGTGTCCACAGATAATGTCTTCATTAAGTATTGATGCTGCTGCACACAGCACACAGATAAACCCCGTATCTCCTCCAGCGTACATGCGGCATTTCCTCCACCTCGACGCCTCCTCCTCTCATGCCCGTCTCCCGCCGTCTCTCCTGCTTTATCTGAACATCCGAGAAAATGTGTAACCCCCCCCCACACACACACACGCACACACACATCCCCAAAACAGACACACACATGCACACCCACGCATGCATGCACACACCTCCATAAGCCCCCGTGCTTTTTCACACCTGCACCTCCTCTCTCCCCCTCATCCCCCCTTCTCATTCACTCCCTTTCTGTTTCTTTGACTTGAATATAAGCGCAAGGTACACACTAAGCCTCCCCCCACACCCATTCACCCCATCTTCAACCCTCCACCCACCCCTTGCCCGACACACACACACACACAGCCCCTTCACTCCTTGCATTATCTTTCCCGGAAATTGCATTTCCAGCACAGCCAGGGCCCCATTATGAAGAGGGAGCGACATGCTGTAACCTTTTTAAAAAGCCATTAGTGATGCACCTGCCCCTCCCCCTTCCACTCCCCACCCCACACACACACCCGCATCCCTCACTCACAACCAGCCACCCCTCTAGACCCCACCAACCCCTTGCAATTCATAAGTACACCCGCCAACCCACCCACCCCTCCCTCGTTTCACCCTTCCTGACCCCTCCCCAACCTTATGGCAGCTTGTA